>MU697097.1:14225-55004 GCA_026770625.1 Nicotiana glauca | reverse complement strand
GTTTTGTGAATTATACTCTTTCTCAATTGATTAGTTGTTGCTCTTGTTGCTATTGTTGCTCCGTGTTTGGCCCTTGTTGTGTAGCCAATTTGGAGAACGTTGTAACCCTCTTATTGTTATAGTGGAGTTTTTTGGATCTTTGTGATCCCGTGGTTTTTACCTTCGATTTGAAGGGTTTTCCACGTTAAAATTTGGGGTTCTTTATCTTCTTTATTTTTCGAGTTTGCCTCTTCCTTGACACAACAAAACGAACTACCACAATCATGAAAGCTAACTGTCACGAGAACAATAAACTACAACTATTACGGTTGATCTTTGTTAGGTCAAGTCTTTGCCTCATAGTCCATATCTCAATTATAAAGCAATAAACTAGCTAATCTAACAATAAAAACAGCTAAACCAACCGAATCAGATGATCGACATACAAACATGAAGAAGAAGAATAGTATAATATACAACATAATATGACACAGTGCTTCAATCTCTCATTTCATTCCATTTCTTCATTTCACAGCCAAGAGGGTTACAGAATTGTGAACCTGAATACAGCAGTCAAAAAAAGGAAGGAAGATGGTCAGGGGTCAGAACTTCAGCTCACAGCAGCAATGAACAATGAGAACCAGTTTTTAAATTGAAATGATGCATAGCAATCCACAACCAATTTCAATCAAGCTGTAATCCAACAAATTTTCAACCAAAACTTTCATAAGCCCAAACTCAAACCATTTCTAACCCGAGATAATTAAACAGTTCTTTAGAAATTAAATAGTAACCAAACTACCAAAATAATCAATGAAACAGTATAAGAAATAATGCAGCCGTTTGATTTTTCCCAGATTTTCAGCTCTTGGATCTCTAAGGTCTTTCAGATTTAAATTTCACCCTCGGACGGATGGGCAGTCCGAGTGCACTATTCAAATTATTGAGGATATACTCTATGCATGTGTGATGGAGTTTGGAGGTTCTTAGGATCAGTTCTTTCCACTTGTGGAGTTTTCCTACAACAACAGTTATCAGTCCAACATTCAGATGGAACCGTATGAGGCTCTGTCACACCTCTTTTTTTACACACCTACCCCGAAAGATAAATGTATAAGGGAGTTTTTCCATTTAAAGTGATATTATTCGAAATGAGATTATTTATTTATATTTAGAGTCACCACTTGGGAAAGGATTGGCTTTTGGTGTCCCAAGTCACCAGTTTAACTTAGATCTCAAGTCGAGGAAAATTTTCGACTTCCCAATTGGAGTCTGCGAACCAGAAATTCTAAATAAGGAATTCTATTGACCCGAGGGAAGGTGTTAGGCACCCCTGGATCCCGTGGTTCTAGCACGGTCGCTTAAACTATTATAATTGGCTAAAATTTGATTTTTATATATGTTTCAACCTATAGTGCAATTTTAAATTATTTACCGCTTTTAATTAATTTTAAGGAAAATTAAACGTCGTTTAAAATGTGTTTTTGGATCACGTCACATGAAATGCACCCACAATCCGAAACACATTTTATTCAACGTTTTAGGATTTGGATTTGGGTCACATAAAATGCACACCCGAGTTTAGGAAGGTAGTATTATTAAATAACGCGCCTAAAACAACTAGCATGTTGTTAACTTTGCAAAGACCATGAAAATTCGCTAAATGGCACACCTCAATTCTAATTGTTCATTATTTATTTATTTTCCTACGTTCCCAATTAAATGTAGAGAATCAGTAAGTTATGAGAGATTTTGATTTGAAAAGCCGTGTGAGTTTATGGGTTAAAACACACATTACTCAAACCAAACCAAGAACAATTAAAATAAGCCCACAAAAAGATCATCGGAACCAAATTAAATAACTAGCTATGTTGCCGTGGATAGCATCCATTTACTGCATAAGACATGTAACATTTTTTGCAACACTCTATTATCTTTCACTTTAGACAGACTTCGTTGTATAAATGAGAAAGGATACAGATGGGTTCCAAATGTTCTTGCTCTTATGAAGCCTATGGAAAATCAATGCAACTGCATTTGGACTCCTCATTACTTCAGCATTCAAACATTTCCATGGAAAAACGCACGAGATGCAGCACAATTACATTAACTAAGCCATCAAATTAAAGATGTTTCCTTTTCTTTTAATTAAAATCTTACAACTTAAAAATCCTAAATTATCCGAAAGTGTAAAAATAAACTAATTAGCTGATTACAAAAATTTATAAAAGCTACTTAATCTTAAATTAAAAGAGAAAAATCACTAAAAAGAAAAGGTATAAAAATGAAGTATTTTTTTGTGATTTTTAATTTTTATAAAACAAGTAACTATCCATTAATCCAAAAAATATAAAAGTAAGGCCTAAATGCCATGTGTAATATCTTTGGTATTTTTCATGATTTAAATAAAACTTAAACATGCAAGAAAAATATAAACAATTAATAAAATCTATAAAAATTCCTAAAAATGGTAAATAACAAAGGAAAAATCTATTTTTTTGGATTTTGTAGGAGTATCTCGTATAGGGCAAAAATCACGTGCTTAAAGGCTCTATATAGTAGGCGGTGTCGGTCCCCAGTGGGCCGGTTTGAGCTAAGTGAGGCCAAATTATTGGGTACAGACTTGATTCAGGATGCTTTGGAGAAGGTTAAGGTGATTCAGGATAGACTTCGCACAGCCCAGTACACACAAAAGAGTTATGCGGATCAGAAGGTTCGAAATATTGCATTCATGGTTGGAGAGCGGGTCTTACTCCAGGTTTTACCTATGAAAGGAGATATGAGGTTCAGAAAGAGGGGCAAGCTGAGCCCAAGGTTTATTGGTCCTTTGAGGTATTGCGGTGAGTTGGGAAGGTTGCTTATGAGCTTGCCTTACCTCCCAGTCTAGTAGGAGTTCATCTGGTACTTCATGTTTCGATGCTCCGGAGGTATCACGACGATCCGTCTCATGTGTTGGATTTTAGCTCAGTCCGATTGGACAAGGATCTATCCTGTGTTGAGGAGTCATTGGCTATTTTGGACAGGCAGGTTCGAAAGCTGAGGTCAAAGAGCATTTCATCAGTAGAGGTTCAGTGGCAGGGTCAGCCGGTCGAGGAGGCGACTTGGGAGACCGAGCACAATATGCGCAACCGTTATCCTCATCTTTTCACCACTTTACGTATGTCTCTATGCTCGTTCAAGGACGAACGATTATTTTAAGAGGAGGAGGATGTATCGACCCGACCGTCGTTTTGAGAGTTATAGCCCCGATCCCCTTTTAACTGTTTTCCCCATTACTATTTCTGCTCTTTTGACTTGATGGGAGGTTTCATTTTGGTTTTTGGAAGTGTTTGGGACACTTAGTCCCTAAATGAAGGCTTAAGTCTTAAAATTTGAACCGTAGTTAGAAATGTATGAAGAAAACTCTAAAATGGAGTTCCGTCAAATCAGTTAGCTCTGTTGGGTGATTTTTAGGCTTAGGGGCATGTCCGGATTGTGTTTTGGAGGTCCGTAACTCATTTTAGGCTTGAAATGGCGAAAGCCAAATTTTTGAAGTTTTGGGCCAGTAGTGGAATTTTTGATATCGGGGTCGGAATCCAATTTCGGAAGTTGGAGTATGTCCGTAGTGTTGAATATGACATGTGTGCAAAATTTTAGGTCATTAGGACGCAGTTGGTTAGGTTTCGGCGTCGGTTGTGGAAATTTGAAGTTTCAAGTTCATTATGTTTGGACTGGAGGGTGATTCGTGATTTTAGCATTGTTTGATATTATTTGAGGGATCGACTAAGTTCGTATGGTATTTTAGGATTGGTCGGTATGTTTAGTTGAGGTTCCGGAGGCCTTGGGTTAGTTTCGGATGCTTGACGGATCAAAGATTAAAGTTGTGTTGTTGCTAAAGTGATCAGGCTTCTAGTGTTTTTGCACCTGCGGTAGGGAGATCCCAGGTGCAAAGTTTGGAGACTTGGGCAGGGATCACAGGTGCGAGGGTAGTACCGCATCTGCGTTGCCTACAGATGCGCCTAAGAAATTACAGATGCGGCGTAGGACTGCAGAAGCGGACAGATTCCGCAGGAGCACGCACACAGGTGCAGCCCCATTTTCCAAAAAGGCGAACCAAGCCTTCATATGTGAGTTACGCACCTACAATGTCTTTCGGGCAGGTACAGTTGTGGGCTCGCAGAAGCAAGTTCGCTGGGCAGAAAAGAGAGAGTTTAGAGAGTTTGATCTCATTCTTCATTTTTGGACTTGGGAGCTCGGAAATTGGTCATTCTTCGAGGGATTTTCAGAGAGAACTTTAGGATTTTGGCCATTTAGAGTCGGATATTTGTGAAAAATGCATTGTGACTGATTGATTGAGCGTGGTTCGAGGTAAGTGGCTTGCTTAACATTGTGTGAGGGAACTCCCTTTAGGAATTGGTACCGATTGATATATGTGCCCCGTGTACGTGAGGTGACAAGTGCGTACACGGGCTATTTTTTAAAAAACTCCATTTTCATTAAGTTAAATATCTGTTTTCCTTTAATTGAGCTACACTAGTGATCGCTGCCAACTCTGCACCACTAAAGAGTAGCGAGAGCGAGTCGCAATAGCTTTTACCCGATATAAGGGTCGGGATCGAATTCCTCAGGGAGCTAGGATTGGAGTTGGGTATCTATCTAGAATAGAATTGTGTGATTGTTCCAAATACCACTTCCATACATTTTTGGATTTTCAATTATAAACTACTATTATCAAACTACTAATTGAAACAATATAGATAATTGCTAAAGATTGTATCTAATGGGTAAAGAGGCACTAGGGTAGTGACGTTCACCTAGGTAGGCAATTGACGGGTAAATTGCTTCTCAGGCTTGATTGACATGATTGGAGAAATATGCTATAGCCGTTGCACGATTTTACCCACTCTCACACCTCTCGGTAGAGAGTGTGATTTTGCCCAATTGACTCTCTCGAGACCAAATGGGTAGGCAAATTTGCTCAAGCAACTAGGGTTCAAGTCGGGTAATTACTCTCTCGAGGTTTAACCCTTTAATTGGGACTATCAATTCTCTTGAGTCAATCCCAATTCCTTGACTTGGAGACTTAGACTCTCTTTCTCAAGAAGAGCTAAGTCAACTTAGCACAAACCAGTGTTTGCAACCACCAATTCATAAATTAAACCATAAAATTGACCCAAATAACAAACACCCATAGTCAATGTAACCCTAAATCACAACATCCATCAATTACCCATACTAGGGTTGAACCACAACCCTAGCTAATGGGTTTAGCTACTCATGCTTGAAGAAGAAAATAGAGAAATAGATAAAAAAGAAGAAATAATATTAAATACTAAAGTAAATACTGAGAATCTATCGTTAAAACTAAGTTTAAATGCCAAAAATGGCTACAGATGATGTTCTCACGAGCGCAGCTAAGTTCTGGAATTAACTGATGCCCTAAAAATGGCAAAATGTTCTATTTATACTAAGCTGGAAAAACTAGACAAAAATGCCCCTGTGGGGTCAGCGCGGGCCTCACAAAATGGACTGTGGCCTCACTAGGCTCTTGGACTTCAAATCTTGGCTCTATGAACTTAGGATCCACGGACCACGTAGAATGGACCGCGGCTGCGGAGTCTCTACTACGGTCCGCACAAACATGACCGCGGACCGCGCTGGCTTGAACCATGGCAAATTTCATCTCTCTGATATTCTCTTCCACGGACCGCATGAAATGGTTGTGCGGCCGCGGAAGCTTCAGTGCGGACCGCGCAAGATCGACTATGACCACACTGCATTGAAGCTTGATTTGCCATTCTCTGAATCTCCTTAGTGCGGACCGCATAAAGTGTAGTGCGGCCACACTAGGCTTGTTTTTCTGAGTTTTGCCTTGTCTTTGGTACTTGTGCAGCTTTCACACCTTTTGAGCCGATCTTTGACATCTTGTCGTTTTGTTGATAAAACTTGCAATCAAGCACAACTTATGAGCCTTTTGGGACTATTTTGTGTGAAATTATAATCAAAGCATAAGCAAGAAGGAGTATAAAATGCATCAAAATCCCTAGTTATCAACTCCCCCAAACTTAAGCTTTTGATTTTCCTCAAGAAAACAAAATAAGACCCACCCCTTAAGGGATAATCCAAGAATTTTCAGCTATCCTGAAGCAACCTCAACTAGCATCAATTGGGACTAACAATTGCTCTCAACACACATGAATCAGTAACAACATTTAACCTTTTAAAAACCATGGATCAAGTGCGACACAAGAGCATCAAGAGTTGACTCAACACATCAAAGAACTCTTTTGATTACTTTGGTCATTATGGAACCCAAACTCACACATCCTCAACTATCCCTAAGAAAACCTCACCTTTAGGATATTGGCATGTAAAACAAGGTAAATGGGAATTCACTCATCTCTACTAAGGAAATGTTACAAGTCCTGTTCTAAGTACCATATGCTTGCCCCTTATGTGAGTATCCACTAATGTAAGCTTCATTCAACTCAAGATCATATAGGGCTTTTGAGGAGTCATTGTGAAGGGTTTTGGATTAGGGTAGGACATGTTTTTGTTCAAGTGGGTTCCATCTTTCCTTAAGCACTTCTTTTGATTCATTTGGCACAATTCACTTGACTCTTTGAGTCATTTCACTTCTTTCTAAGGGGTTATAGAGACACATGGTCACTCTTTCTTATGCATTTCAAACCATTTCTCCTTTTTCAACTTTCCACACCTTTCTTTCTTTGCTTTTCTTGAATCACTTTGAAGTCATTTTCACATTGAGCATTCTTTTTGTCTTTTTTTCTTTTCTTTATTTTTCATTGCCTTTCCTTTTCTTCACTTTTATGCCTTTTTACCACTTTCTTACAATCCTCATCTCTCCCCCCAAACTTATACTTTTGCCATGTGCTAAAGGAAAGATTTGGGTGCCATGAGAGGGTATGTTTGAGAATGGGTATAGGCTTGTATTATGGTTCTTGAAAGAAAAAGGTCTAAGGCTCAAAAGGGTTGAATAGGGATCTTATCAATGGTAGGCTATGGAATTTTTAAAATTATCATTTGGATCAAGGAGAGCCTATAATCACTTCTCAAGTCAAAATTCACTTAGGATTTTGCCTCAACAAACATTCAGGGCAAGTTCTAGACCAATAGCCCGGGACTTGGACTCACAATTCGAATTCTCACCACACAAGCTAAGGGGTTTCTAAAGACATCGAGTCGAGGGCCCACAACGACCTTAGATACAATTTGAGCACACAATGGTCTCTAAAAACCACTTGATGATTATCGGCCAACACAAGAGTCTCAAGGCCACGACTTTCACCATCCTAAACACAATAATTTATTTTTCGACCATAAGGTCAAAGGCAAATGTGCTAGGCCTAAGTGAATCTTTGCTTAAGGTACCCTTAACTACAAACTACTAAAAACAAAAAGAAAAACGGACTCAAACCCTTAAGAAGGTTGTCACGCCGTCTATCATTGGGAAGAGCCACCCGGTTCACACAACACTCCACCTTTGAAAAGAACCGTGGCATTAAGAAAACCAAAGGCTTATTGAATGCGTCCAAAACAAAACAAAAAGGTACGAGCCTATATAAGAAGCTAAAAATGAAAATTTTTTGCGAAAATAAAAAATAGAATGAATATGTATAATAGGGGATTTGAATATACAACACGGAATGAATATATACAATAATGTAACTTTATATACAGACCAAAGGAAAGATACAAAATGCGATAAAAGTAACTAAATGTAAAATTATATACAGACCAAATGAAAATCAAGAAAGCATAACTAAATCAGTATATATACACTCATCCAATAAAAAATATAGGGTGCACCGCCTCAAATAAAAGTTGTCATTATCCCCAATGCCAACTAAAGCAAATAAGCACCAAAAATAATAAAGAAAGATATGAAGACTCCCTAAGTCTGGTCCGTCAGCATAAGATCATGGGTGGTCCCTGGGTCCAATGTGTGCTCGGGAGCCTCAGACTGGTTCCCGGTATCCTGCTGCTCACCTGCTGGGACCTGGGATTAGACTTGGACCGGCTGTGGATATAGTACATCCTGTAGCTGACTGGAGGAGACCTCCGGTGGGTCTGCCAATTGGATGATGGCATCATCAGTGCTAGGGATCTTCCTTCTCTTCTTTGGAGGCCTCTGTGCCTGCTCTGGCTCTGTGGTTGCTGCTGGAACTACTGCTGGAGCTGGGTCCTCAAATAACAAATCTAAAGGCAGCTGGTTTGCCTTCAATCTCTCCACATCCGCCCGTAGCTCCTTCACGGATTCCTTGGGGGCCTGTGTCTTCCTCGGCTTCTTGTGCTCCCGAGCAAGCTCCTTGAGAGCCTTGCTATGTGAATCCACTATCTAGCGAAGGCACCCTTAGTACGGAGGATCTTCTCCTAATTTTCTAGAATCTTCTTCAATGCATCCTCAATAGATTGTGGAACCTGTACCGACTGAGGTGTCGACTGAGCTGCTATAGTGGAAGTCAAGGTGGACAACTTGGATGAAGCAGTATACATCCAGTTGTTCAAGCTCTGAAATGTCTGGCTCATCCGGTGGGCAGTCATAGGATGGGCCCGGGTAGATGGAATCTCTGGGCCAGCTGAGGTGGAAGGACCAAGAGAATGTAAGCTGAAGTAGAAGGTCCGGGAGGCATGTAAGCAACTGTGGAGGTAGACTCAGTAGGGGCCTCTTCCACAACTGGCTCTTCAGACTGGCCAGTTGCGGCAAAAGCAGGGGCTTTGTATTTCTTGTCCTTAGGGTTGTCCGGCCCCTTCAAGCTATACCAGGAGAACGGAGCCACATGTTTGACCTTGATGTCAAAAGCTATCTTCTCTACCTTTAAGTCCCGGAAATACATAGTGAGTGTGTTGGGGAAAGGTTAGTTCCGGTCATGCTCGGCCCCCACTAAGGAAATGACACGGGACATCACATTCCCCACGTTGATGGGGTATCCCACCATAATAGATGCAACTAGAATAGCCCGGGGAAGTGGAAGAGTCTAATCATGGGTGGTGGGATCAAGCCGGCTGCACACAAACATTTCCCAACCCCTCGCCTCAAAGTTAAGGGTCCTCCGAAGTATTTTGGCCCCAGTTGTCAACCAATCTGTAACAGTACCCGGGATTGCTAAGTATGAAGCTAACCACGGACAAACCTCCTTGCCCATCGCCAATTTTTCCATATAAAGAGACTCATCTTCTTCATTGAAGCCTAGGTATTCATTGAGTGCCTTTCCGATAAACACCACCTTGAGGTTTCGAACCTTGGTCACTTTTGAGCCCTTCAAGATGTGGGCTACATTGCTATAAAACTCCTTGACCATGTGTTTATTGGCGTTCTCACAATCATCCAAGAAGTGCTCCTAACTCACTCGAGTCCAGAACTATCTATGCACATTGGGGTTTAGGGGTAGAAGGTCTCTGTCAATGAAGCTTCTCTCAAGAATCAACTTTCTTACCGGCCACCACTCCCTAAACTTGTGGAATGCCAACTGGCTCACTAATCTATCCTCCCAGACTATGGGATTTCTAGTCCGAGCAATGCCCCCAACCTGAGGCACACCACCCTCAGCTACCCCATCATCTCCTTGTACCTCATCCTCACCTCCGTCTGAACCCTCCCCGGATAGTGAAGCTGTGGGGGAGGTGAAATATTCACCACTGTCGGCTATTGAGCCCTCAGACGACTCAGTAGACACATGCTCTGGAGCTTGAGCTGGGGGTGATGGTGGAGGAGTATTATCTGTCAATCCAAAACTTGGGACAATATGGGTTGGCACTGAGTCGGAAGAAATATCTTGGGAGGGCACATACTCACTCCCCGACTGATCACAGGCTCTATCAGCTACCTTGATTGCTTTCCTCATCTTTTTTATGTTTTGACGAGCCTGGGAAGTGAGTTTAGCTGACTTCTGCTTCCTTCCCCCGGAGGAATCATCTCTGTCGGGTTGTTTGGAGCCCTTTCCTTGTTATTTAACCATTGTCTGCAAGCACAAGCATCTAAATTTGTTAGTATCAATAGAAGCAGTGAAACATATGTTCAGAATGAATTTGCAGAACATAAGCAGACAATTGCAAAAACAATTGCAGAAACAGGCCACTGCGGACCGCACAAAAAGGAGTGCGGCCATACTGGGACCACCGCGGATCGTACAGAAATGATCGCGGTCCGCACATGGGTAAGTTCTAGAAAACCCACCCTCTGAATCTGACCACCGCGGACCACAGAAAGTTACCACGGCCGCGGTGGGCCAGTGCGGCCGCACTGGAAAGGGTCAATTTTCAGAAGTTCTTCACTACGGTCTGTGCAAAGTGGTGATGCGGACCGCACAAAGGCACCGCAGATCACACAAACACGATTGCGATTCACGGAGGGTGCCCAAATATGGCACTGAGTTAGGCTTCATAAATTTTGCAATTAAGTTCAAGTTGTTACCTAATTAAGTTCCCTACTCAATTACCCAGACTGTTAAACTACTAAGTAGATGAGAAACAAAGATGGAACAACCCTAAACTAACAAATTAAGAAATTACGGGGAAAAGAAGAATGACAGTTACGAAAACACATGAAAATTAAAGGTAACGGACAAAATTAATCAAAGAAAGAGGAAAATAAAAGTACCAGATTGTAAGAGGAATTAAATCAAAGCAATGTAAACAACAATCACGATCAAATGTAAGAGGGTAAATAGTGTCTAAAATCTCTGAGTTTGAAATTTGCAAAAAGTGTAAACAAGGGTCCTTGGGGTCTATTTATAGAAAAGCCCCTGGTCCCCATTCTCACCTACCAGCGCGACCGCACAAAATGGACCGCAGTCCGCGTTGGGTTTTCTTATTCAAACCTTAGGAAGCAATTATCTGCGGTCTATACAAAAGTGACCGCGATCGCATAGCTCCACCACGGTCCGCACAAAATTCCATGCGGCCGTGGTGGAAAACTTCAGAGAGTCCTCCATTTAGCTCACACCAGTGTGGACAGCACAAAGTGTAGTGCGACTGCACTGGCAACTTCCGAGACTGAACATTTCCTTGTTTTGCACTATATCAACATAATCCCTGCAATATCTCACAACCAGTTAGCCAAAAAAGCAGTCCTATACTACAAAGAAAACAAGAAGAAAAAGACATGGATTGCCTCCCAAGAAGCGCCTGATTTAATGTCGTGGCACGACGCACGTTACCTCTACATAACTTTAGATCAAGAAGCTCCACCACATGGCTATCATCAAACATTCCAAGAAGCAATAAAAGCCACGCCCAGCAAGTCGGCCAAGCATCTGATCAAATGAATGGCAAGGGATAATGATCCTTGCGGGTCACATTATTCAATTTTCCATGGTTCATGCAAACCCGCCGACCTGTGACTATTCTTGTAGGAATCAACTCATTCTAATAATTTGTCACTATGGTCATGCCACCCTTCTTCGGTTCACATTACACCGGAGAAGTCCAAGAGCTGTCAGAAATAGGGTAGACCACCCCGGTGTCCAAACACTTGATAACATCTATTTTTACCACTTCTTGCATCGTCTCATTTAATCTTCCTTGATGCTCCAAGAAAGGCGTTGCATCATCCTCCAAGATAATTTCGGTCATAAATAGTGCGGGGCTGAAGTGTGGAGGAAGTGGTTTCAACTCCAACAACGGTGGCTCCTCAATTGATGGCTTTGTTGGTAGAGTTTCCCGGCTTACAAGATCCAAAGACACTTCCCTAGGCTCATAAGAAGATGAACCCATACCAGGTAAAACATTCACGCACTCTACTCTACTAGCATCATCATTGACATCCATATTTAAAAGCACGGCCTTAGGGGAATCCTTCATATTAATCATAGAACTTGTGTCATCTGCTATCACAGCTATGACAATGTCCACAAATGAGCACACCTCGGTGCTATTGGGTTGTTTTATGGATTTGCAAACACGGAAGACGACCTTTTCATCCCCTACTCGGAACGTTAGATCACCCGCTTCAACATCAACCAATGCCTTCCCTGTTGCAAGGAAAGGTCTCCCTAGAATAATTGGGACTTCAAAGTCCACATCACAATCCAAAATGACAAAGTCAGCCGACAATATGAATTTGTCCACCCAGACAAGTACATCATCAATTATGCCCAACTGTCGCTTCATCGATCGATCCGCCATTTGGAGTCTCATTGAAGTTGGTCAAGGATATCCAATTCCCAAGGTCTTGAAGACCGAGTACGGCATCAAATTTACCCCCAAATCACAAAGGGCCTTGGCAAAATTCGTACTTCCGATAGTATAAGGGATAGTAAAAGCTCCGGGGTATTCAAGTTTTGGGGCCATAGAATGCACGATAGCACTCACTTGATGAGTCATTTTAACTTTTTCACACTCCATCGACCGCTTCTTTGTCACCAAATACTTTATAAACTTGGCATATCCCGATATTTGCTCAAGTGCCTCTACCAAAGGCACATTGATTTTAAGGCTTTTCATCATGTCAATGAGCTTTTTGAATTGGTGGTCACTCTTATGATTTTCTAACCATTGAGGATAAGGCGGAGGTGGCCTAGGAAAAGGTGCCTTGGCTTTGGGCACCACTGGCTCGGGCATGTCAATCACGTGTTCTCTAGACGGGTTCACGGCATCTTGGGTTTCCACCTCGGCCTCATCAATATCAATCCTCACATCATTGTTCACATTGTGCTCAACCACATCTTCAACTACCAAAGTTACATCATCATCATCCCGCAACTCAACTTCATCAACCACAACTTGTTTTTCTCTTGAGCTATTCACATTACCACCTATCCCACTTCGCGTTGTAACCGCCATCAAATGATTGTTCCCACCCTGCGATTTCACTAACATATCACTTGATAGAGGACCCTTGGGGCAAGTGTTCAAATATTGAAAGATTTGTCCAAGTTGCACCTCCAAGTTCTGGATAGAGGTATTGTGGGAAGCCAATTGAGCATCGGAGTCTTGGTTCTTCTTCATCATTGCTCGAGCATAATCTCAATTCTACCCATATCATTTCCCGAAGAACTAGACCCTTGAGATTGAAATGGAGGTGGATTGTTCGGTTGTTGGTACATCGGGGGCCTTTGAAAGCCTTTCCCCCGGTTCCCTTGATTTTTATTGTTGTTCCACCCGCCTTGACCATTATTGTTCCAATTGTTGTTGTTATTCCCATTCCAATTTCCTTGGTTTCCCGAATTATTATTCACCCAATTACCGCCTTGGTTGTTGTTGTTCCAACTACCACCACCTTGTTGATTTTCCCAATTTCCTTGGGGTCGCCATTATTGGTTTGAAGAGTTGCCTCGATTGCCTTGATAGTTATTGAAATATTGAACCTCTTCACTTTGGTCATCATAACACTCATTCAAAAATTCATCACCATCATCATATTGATCACAATTCCCTTGAGGTTGTTGCCCTCTTTTCCTTCTCTAAAGCATATTCACTCCTTCCATGGCATTGACTTGGCGAGGATTTTGGACTTGTTGCAATTGTGCCTTCGCCAATTGATTCATAGTAGTAGTAAGCTCGGCAATAGCTTTACCGTGATCATGCAATTCCTTGTGAAAACGGATGACCGTGGGGTCACCTTGGGGCACATTCGCTCTACTTTGCCACGCCGAAGAAGTGTCGGTCATTTTATCCAATATATCACAAGCTTCATTGTAGGGAAGCTTCATAAAGTTGCCTCCGGCCAATTGGTTCACAATTCATTGATTAGTGGTGTTGATGCCCCGTCAAAAGGTTTGTTGAATCATGGCTTCCATCATATCGTTATTCGGGCACTCTTTCACCATAGTCCTATACCGCTCCCATATTTCATGCAAAGGTTCTGTTGGCTCTTATTTGAAGGTTAAAATTTCATCTCGAAGTGCGGCCATATGTCCGGGAGAAAAGAATTTGTCAATAAACTTGTCCGCCAATTCATCGCACGTTGTGATGGAATGATAGAGGAGACTTTCTAACCAATCCAATGCTTTACCTCGAAGAGAGAACGGGAAAAGCCTCAATCTAAGCACATCCTCTAACACGTTCGTCTGCTTGCTCCCCCAGCATGTATCTACGAACCCCTTCAAATACTTGTAGGAATTTTGATCAGAGGCGCCCGTAAAATATCCTCTTTGCTCGAGCAAGGTCAACATGACATTTGTGATTTGAAAGTTCCCTGCCCGGATTCGGGGAGGAATAATGGCACTCGCATACCTTTGATTTGGAAGGACTCTTGGAGCCACTCTTGGCGGTGGTGGAGGAGGGTCTGGAATATTGTTGTTCTCATTTGCATTGGCCTGACGGCCTCTACGTTGAGCTTGAGGTAAGATAGGAACCTCATATTGATCAAGATCTTCTACCTCCTCCCCCGCAATCACGTTGCCAAGAGGGCCATTAACATTTACCTGAGTGAACGACACAAACAAAATTAGTAAACAGAAGGAAAAATTAGTAAACACAAAACTAACTAAACAGATACTAAAACAGTTAGCTCCCCGGCAACGGCACCAAAAAGTGATCGCTGCCAACTCTGCACCACTAAAGAGTAGTGAGAGCGGGTCGCAATAGCCTTTACCCGATATGAGGGTAGGGATCGAATTCCTCAGGGAGCTAGGATTGGAGCTGGGTATCTATCTAGAATAGAATTGTGTGATTGTTCTAAATGTCACTTCCATACATTTTTGGGTTTTCAATTATAAACTACTATTATCAAACTACTAATTGAAACTAGATTATGCTATGAGATAATTGCTAAAGGTTGTATCTAATGGGTAAAGGGGCACTAGGGTAGTGACCTTCACCTATGTGGGCAATTGACGGGTAAATTGCTTCTAAGGCTTGGTTGACATGATTGGCGAAATATGCTATAACCGTTGCACGATTTTACCCACTCTCACCTCTCGGTAGAGAGAGTGATTTTGCCCAATTGACTCTCTCGAGACCAAATGGGTAGGCAAATTTGTTCAAGCAACTAGGGTTCAAGTCGGGTAATTACTCTCTCGAGGTTTAACCCTTTAATTGGGACTATCAATTCTCTTGAGTCCATCCCAATTCCTTGACTTAGAGACTTAGGCTCTCTCTCAAGAAGAGCCAAGTCAACTTAGCACAAACCAGTGTTTGCAACCACGAATTCAGAAATTAAATCATAAAATTGACCCAAATAACAAACACACATGGTCAATCTAACCCTAAATCACAATGCCCATCAATTACCCACACTGGGGTTAAGCCACAACCCTATCTAATGGGTTTAGCTACTCATGTTTGAAGAAGAAAATAGAGAAATAGATGAAGAAGAAGACATAATATTAAATTACTAAAGTAAATACAGAGAATCTATCGTTAAATCTAAGTTAAAATGCCAAAAATGGCTACAGATGATGTTCTCACGAGCGCAGCTAAGTTCCGGAATTAACTGATTCCCTAAAAATGGCAAAATGTCTATTTATACTAAGCTAGAAAAACTGGACAAAAATACCTCTGCGGGATCAGTGCGGGCCGTACAAAATGGACTGTGGTCGTACTAGGCTCTTGGACATCAAATCTTGGCTCTCTGAACTCAGGCTCCGTGGACCGCACAGAATGGATCGCGGCCGCGGAGGTCTCTACTATGATCCACACAAACATAACTGCGGACCGCGTTGGCTTAAACCATGGCAAATTTCATCTCTTTGATCTTTTGTTCCGCGGACCACATGAAATAGTTGTGCGGCCGTGGAAGCTTCAGTGCGAACCGCGCAAGATCGATTGTGGCCGCACTGCCTTGAAACTTGATTTTCCATTCTCTGAATCTCCCTAGTGCGGACCGCACAAAGTGTAGTGCGGCCGCACTAGGCTTGTTTTCTTGAGTTTTGCCTTATCTTTGGTGCTTGTGCAGGTTTCACTCCTTTTGAGTCGATCTTTGACATCTTGTCGCTTTGTTGATAAAACTTGCAATCAAGCACAACTTATGAGCCTTTTGGGACTATTTTGTGTGAAATTATAATTAAAGCGTAAGCAAGAAGGAGTATAAATTGCATCAAAATCCCTAGTTATCAACTAGCATATGTAATTATCTTGTTTAGTTTAGAAGAGCATGACTACGTGTCTTAATTGCTTACCTGAACTCTGTGCAGCATGCTTAGTGAATTTCCTGCTTCTTTGTTGACTTGTACTTCGTATTTCGTGTTGTTGTTGTAATTCTATTGTTTGAGATGCATATTTACTTTGGGACTACGGAACGATATTCCGGGAGATCCCCTGTACTGCGTATTTACTTTGGGACTCATATTTACTTTGGGACTACGGAACGGTATTCCAAAAGATTCCCCAGCACTGTATATTTACTTTGTGACTACGGAACGGTATTCCGGGAGATCCCCCTGTGCATTTACGTTTGGGAATACGGGATAGTATCCTAGGTGATCCCCTATTTGTTACAACCCATATCTACACGCGTTAGTTCATGCCATAAGTTAGTCAACGTAAATCCAAGAAGGAATTATCATTGAGATGATAAGAAGTTAATCCTATTGGTCTTAAGTGATACAAGGGTGATTAACAATTATTAAAAATTAAACGAATCAAGGATGTTGTAACTCGTATTTTTGGGTAAACCTAGCGGTGCTTAATATATCCAAGAGACTGTGTTTTAAGGTACATGAATCATATAATATCCGTGTCATAAGTCTTGAAGTGAAACGAGTTATGAAACAAAAGTCGACAAAAGTTGTCGCAACTTAGGTTCATAGTTTTACTTAAACATTAGGTCGAATGTTACTAAGCTTATCTCCCAATTTACTAAGAATTACGGGGTAATCTACCCACAAATTTAAATATCTATGATTCTAGTTTTCAACACATTAAACCGTTCATCAATACGATCTCGGAGTATAGAGATATTCATATTTTTACGAGCCTGCGCAGATTGGTAAGGTGACAAGTAGGTGCATCACCTACTTGACAAAATGAGATGACAAAATTAAAAGCCCCAAAGTCGTACAAGAGGGGAATTTTAAGGGATTATCAACTCAGTTATTTCATCCATATCAAAACCAAATTAAACCCCTGCAACTCCTCCCCAAAAATCCCACACAAACCCTAGGGTATTTCTAGTGTTACGACGTGATTCTAATGCCGAAAAGTCCGGACAGGTTGCTAGTTTCTCTTTCTCCTTCTCGTAATTGAGTTGAGGAACTGGTTTTTGATTAACAAGAACCAAGTTTCGTGGGTTATATTCAGTACAAGGTAAGTTTGTGGTCCTCCTTTCATTATCTATGCGTTTGCGAGTTGTAACTCTATCGTAAAATCTAGACCTAGCGAATTTCGAAAGAGTGGTATGTTGTTTGTCCTTGAGTCATGGTTGGCTGTTGGTGAAATTATTATTAAGTTAAATTCATGGCTGGTTTACTGGATAAGAGGCTTAATCATGTACTCTTGGTTGTGCTTATCAATTTGAAAGAAAAGACAAGTCTAATCATGTTTAAATAAACTGAAAAATAAATTTTGAGTTGCTGAACTTGTAGGGTTGTTTTGTGTTGCTATTGGATTGTATATTTTGCTACTATTTTATGCAGTTGAGAAGAGAAAAGGTTTGGAGAAATACCACATAATGGAAGGGTGGTTTGTTGGTCGTTAGTTGTAACATTTCCGGGTCGTTTGACACTACTACGGTTGTCGTCTTATGTATGAAGTGATCAGGTTGTGTGGACTGCTTTAGGAGGCTCAATATGATTATTATTGATGTTTTTTGGTATGTTTGGTGATTGTTTTGACTTGTGTGAAGTCATATATATAGGGAAGGTGTTGTCCATTTTCTCGTAAAATAGGTTGTGTTCGATGCATAATAGTTACGACGCCTAAACGATAACGATAATGTCATTTCTCTTATTGTAGACTAAGGAGCCGTGAAATTGCATAGATTGAGGTTGGGAAGAATATACAAGGTATGTGAGGCTATCCATTTCCTTCTTTTGCACGACTTCGATTATACATAATGTAATGAACGAGCTTCCAAAGATACTCTACTCTTAGAAGCTAGCAGTACTTACATTGTTTCCCTTCTTATGGAGCGATTGATGTTGATGTTGATGTTGCTTCTCTTATTCTCATGTTATCAATGTTGTTGGTACTTCCTGATTCTTATAAGATTCATGATGAAGAGTTAGTCCTAATAAAATGTATAGAGGATACCGACCTTAATCACTCCGGAAGGTTCAAAATATCATTCCAATGAGTCCAGCATGCATTGTATATATGTATCTATTTTACTCTACTGAGCCACGCTATAGACGGCCGGTATGACACCTATTGTGCAACCACATATTAGTTGAGTTTTACCGAGCTCCATGTGGCCGGGTACGATTCTACCGATCCTTATGATGGCCGGGTACGATTTTACCGAGTCCTCCCTGAGGCCGGGTACGATATGATGATGATGCACACAGAGGCGTGTGTTTTAAAAGTTTCTGTATATATATATGTTTGTATCATGCATTTCATGTAAGTAGCCCACAGAGGTACCCGGATGTATTCTCTATCCTTATTCACATTACTATTCATACTTATGCTTTTCTGCATAGCATACTCAGTACTTTATTCGTACTGACGTCCTTTTTATTTGTGGATGCTCCATGTCGTGCTGCGGGTCCTGATAGATGGGTACACGCAGCTCTCCCACCAAAGTAGGTTGCCTAATTCAGCGGTTATTGGCGAGATCCCTTTTCCGGACTTGCCGTGATCTTGGTATGCATTTTTGTTATAGACATTATGGGTATGTCGGAGCCATGTTCCGTCTATATTGCAGCACTTATGTTCCTTTAGAGTCTCATAGACAGGTGTCGACTCATGTATAGTTTGGTATGCCTTGTCGGCTGAATTTTTTTTGTATAGTCTTTTATGGTAGCGTGGTAGCTCGTACCTTATATATAGTTTCTTGATTGTCTTGTCATTCTATGTTATGTACGTTCATGCCATCATTTTTTATTGTTGATTGTCCATTATCCATGTCTACCATTTATATTGATCTCGTCAACCCTAAAAGATAATAAAGAAGGTTAGATAAAATGTACGTTGGTGCTCGGCAAGTATGGCCGGGTGCTAGTCATGGCCCTCCAGTTTGGGTCGTGACACTGTTGTTATCTTTGTGTTCGAGATGTTGTCTTCTATGATTCTATTCCTGTTAGATTTACATATTTATTTTAAATGTAATATCTCATTCTGTTTTATTTTATTATATTTATATCAGTAGGTCCCTGACCTGATATCATCACTGCTAGACCGAGGTTAGGCTTCTCACTTACTGGATACCGTTGTGGTGTACTCATGCCCTTTCCTGCACATGTTTTTCGTGTGCAGATCTAGGTTCATTTTACCAACCTTATCACTAGTTGCAGTCGTTGCTGCTTATTGGAGACTTCAAGGTACATCTGCACGCGCCTGCAGATCCTCTGAGTCCCCCTCTATTCCCATATGTTCCTTTTTCCTTCTATCTGCAGAAATGATGTATAAAACAGTTAAGACTTCTTAGTAGCTTGTGACTTACGGTATTCCGGGTTTTGAGAATTCTTTGGTACATTTCAGAGGTGATAATTGTATATGGCGAGTGGCATTCGGTTGCTTATTAGATAGTTGTTACTGTTAGTAGTTAATGTTCATTCTTTTATTTCATTTCCGCAAAGTATTAGGCTTATAGTTGTAGAGACTAGATGTCGTTACGACGGTTCACGGAGAGAGAACTTGGGTCGTGACATATAAAATAGGGGAAACTTTATCTAATTTTCTGTAAAATACCAATGAGGCTTATTTAAGGACACTTGTTCCTAAGCGCTGGTCATGATCTAAAATGGGTCGTGATTCATAGGGAGTAGTATTTTTGACATACAAGTGGGGCATCAGGTGGTCAAGAAAACGGTATATGATAAACACAGAAACATCCCTCATATAGGGTAAAGCGAGGAAAGGCCACATGGTCTACACCATTTCCATTTATAGGAGGTGCATGAAATGGGCTTAGTCAACTGATCCTTTCGGATAGGAGTGGCAAACTGGGGGAAGGATCGGGTCGAAAACGAGTAATAAAAAATGCCCTGAACAATATTCGACCCGATCCAATCGTTTTCCACTCCTAGTTGGAATAATACTGAATTGGTGATTTGTTTTAGCTGAAAGATGCCCTGAAATGGAGAAATGTCACATCAATATTTCATGGATATGCAAGATTGATAAGTTTGATGCATGAGTCTTGCTAGATAGCTGGTGCACTAAAAGGCTTGATACATGCCTAAGATTGATTGTGGTGCACTTGCACTCATCCTGTTTGGAGCTATAAGCTAGACTTTCAACATAATTTTCTAAAAGCCAGACCCTATGGCCACATATTCTATTTTTATTTTGACCTCGTCTTTTTTTTTCTTTTCTTTCTCTTACCCTTTCTTTTCATTTCTCTTTTCTTTTGACTTCATCCAATTTAATAAATGGTAACTACTCCCTCCGGTTCACAATAAGTATCTAATTTGCTTTTAGTACGCCCATTAAAAAATACTAAATTCTATACAAAAATATCTACTATGACTAAACTACCCCTACTTAAATATTTAATGTGAGGAGTAAGAAAACTTTTTAGGGATATGTACATAGGGATTATTTGTATAACCAAATTGAATTCTTTCTTGATTACATAACTGGACACTTATTTTGAACCAAAATGAAAAAGTAAATTGAACACTTATTGTGAACCTGAGGGAGTAATAGATTAAGAATTTTGCTTTTAGCTATTGATTATTTCTCGTTGAGATTTGTTTTTATCTTGAACCACTCTAACTTTGTTTTACAATAAATAATTCTAAAAGATTAGTTACGCTGTACATGATATAACTTGCTTCATATCTTTTTATTCCATTCAATTTTTGAATTAATAAAATACTTTTTTTTGGGTAAGCAACTCACATACAAATAATTAGCCATATGCTTAAGGTTTTTTGATATCTTTGTGTTTCTTTTTGAATTAAAACGTGCAAAAGTTTAAATGTTTATGGCATTACTTTGTCATTAACATTCTACGTATCTTAATTTCCTCTTTGCTTTGACACAGTACGAAGCAAATCAATTTAAGACCATATTAGTTATTGAATAATTGTTTATAATATTAATGATATAAATGATTTATCATGTATGAAGTTTATCTATTTAGATAATGTGCAAAATTGATTAGTTGTAAAACACTACGACAAGTATCAACTTTAGCTAAAGTTAATGGTGCACCCATAATATTAAAATCCTAGATCCGCCTCTGTTATGAATCTTTAAAATATTAGGTACTAACTCTCTTAAATAATAAAACCCCAAATTTCCAAAATATTATACGCTAGTTTGACTTGGCTAAAAGAGGGTATAAGAACAACCATCCAAACAAGTTGTAAGAGTAAGCACGGGAAATTGAGGATACAACAATATTTATTTAGTGACTATTGAAATAAATATCGGAAAATTTCCTTTTTTCGTTATTTATGACAAAATATCGTAAAAACTACGACATTTAATATTAATTGGCATAGAAACAATGATATTTGATACTAAATATAGTTTTAAAAAATGACATTTGATAGGAAATATCATTAAAATAATAACATTTGATACAAAATGTCGTCAATATAATGACATTTTTTAAGAAATGCCGTAAAAAGTACGACATTTGCTACAAAATATCGTAAATATTAGACATTTGATACAAAATATCATAAAAAGGACGACATCTGGTATAAAATGTCATAAAAACAATGATATTTGGTCCAAACCGTAGTAAAAATACGAAACGTTAACAAATGTTGTAAAAACTTTTGATACAAATGACAAAAAAATATGACCTTACTTTAAACGTCATATTATTTGTCGGTAATTACGAACATTAACATCTACAATTGGAGATATCTCTATATTTTCTAAATTTTAAATCATTCTTTGTCTTAAAAAAATATTACAACCTTTATATTTAATATTTAATTTGTTAAAATATTGTGATAATTACCTACAATATAGACGATTTCGCTTCTTGTTGCTTAATATTTTAAAAGGCCCGTCCAAGATTAGCTCCTGGGCAAGGCATTTACACAATGTCTTGAGGCGGCTCAAGTGTAGGGCTTAATTTGTGAGGCTTACATGCACCCCAAACATAAGATTATGCATCCTACACACCTATTGCTCAACGTTCATGCTCGCCCAATAAGTACTAGGTAAATCATTTTTTAAATTTTCTGATTAATAGTGATGACCCTCAAAATACATTAACAAATGAATGATCTTAACTCAAATAACGAGTCATAGTATTGTATATTTTCTAAGTGAGAACATCGTGTGGGTTAATATTATTTGAACATTTTCTCTTAATATATAGATAGTCGAACTGTATAACTTCACTCGCTATTGATTTGTATTTCTTAGTTCTTCTTTTTTTTCAAAAGAGACTTTAATACTTTGTATTTATTTCTGAAGGGGTAATATTTTGAATTATAATATTGATAAAGTTTATTGATTATTACTTTTAGGAAGGTAATTAAATGTGTAATTTGATAATAATTTAATTTGTAACTTCTAGCCTTTTAGGGAAATAATCAAATATATGTAGTTTGATAGCAATTTTAACACTATTGCATTGTTTATACTTGTAAAACATGTTAGATATTTTAACACTATTACGCCTCCCCCGATATTCAGTGAAATGCCCACGTCATATGCCTCGCCTTTTAAAACATTTTGTCGATTTAAAACTTTTAATTAAAATATCAATATTTAGTCAACATATATATTATTATTACTACTACTTGTTAGATGTTGGATTTAAAGATGAAATATTGAATAACAAAAATATATATGAAACCAAGGAACCAACATTTATTGACCACAATTGAGAAAGTTAGCCGTAAACCTTAGAAGTATCAGGACTCATCCCCTCTCTTCTCTCAAAATCAATTTTGGCTCAAAATCTCAAATTGGGTTTGCCAAAATTTCTCAAGTCCGCTCCCTCCACCGGTCCACCTCAAGACTCAAAAGGAGCTATGTATGGAAAGTATTAGAGATTTAGAAGGAAACGAATTTGGCGGAAAGAATTTTGCTTCCCTCCTCCCAATTCTAAAAAATATAGTTTTCCTTCCTTAATTAGAATTCTACAAAAAAAACCCTAATTTTTTGCATTCCATTGTGGTATAATATATACTTGGAGACCAAAATCGCTGAGGCATCTACAAAGTAAGTGTCAAAAGTTTTTTATCGATATTTACCTAAATGTCGTAAAATAAGTGTCATAATTTCTTATTGACATTTACCTAAATGTCGTAAAGTAAATGTCATAATTTCTTACCGATGTTTACCCAAATGTCGAAAAATTAAATGTTGTCATATCTCCACTTTCTCGTAGTGAGTATTGCCTTTGACATGAAAAAGTTACTATTGTCACAGAAAGACAAAAAGAATGATAATATGATGAGCTCCATGCTAAGTAGAGTACTCAAACAGAGAACTGAAAGGATAAGTGGGGAGTATTTATCGAACAAAGTATCAAAACTACAACGAACATAATCCAATTATTCCTTCAATGATGTTTGGAGGAGTAGTGCTTTTAAGAATTATATAATACATGTAGATGTTGCAGAATATCTTTAATCCTTTGTGCTAACAACTGATACACTCCTGACTCTTTTAGCTGAAGAAATGACGCACTGTTACAACTTACATAGTTAGTATGCGTGCTGGAGTTGGGGGGTGCAAAAATTGTTAAATATAACAAACCCAACATCTGAACCATCCCCCTGGAGTGATCACACAACATAAGCTAGGATATTACATTGGAGAATTATCGATCATATCAAAATGTTTGCTCCAACAAAAACTACAGTAATAGTAGTTTCATTGAATTTCAATTCCATCAGGTGACATAATGGATTTCAGTTCCATCTCCTCCCGAGGCAAGATATATGACCATGCTGATTCCATGGTGACTATTGGTAGTGATTGCTGAAGATGCCTCAATGCATCAATCATATGATTTGCAGTTTCTTCTGTAGCAAGTTTCTTTTCAGAACACAAAACCTACAGAAGTAACAGTCAGTTACTGATTGTTTCCATAAACATAAATTAGTTTGATAAAGGCCACATTCCACGATACGGTGAGACAATCATATTGGCAAATTAACTTAAAGGACAAGGGAAGTAAATAAGTGAATGTTATTTAAAGTTAGATCCTTGAACAGTATTGCTACATAGTTGGTTTTTTCTACTCTACTCTGATAATACTCCCTCCGGTCCAAAATAAGTGATTTTTTAGCTTTTTTCTTGTGGTTCAAAATAAGTGATTTTTCCAAATTTCAAAAATGAATTAATTATTTTTTTCCTACATTGTCCATGGAGTAAATAGTGTTGGAATATGTGTTGTGAGTGTTTATGTAAGAAAGTAAAAGTTAATATGGTCAATTTCATTGATAATTAATGCTAAAAGGTGAATTTCTTAATTTGTGTGAAAACACCCAAAAAATCAGTTGATAGTCAAATTGATACTTAAAAAACATAACACAAACAAGAAATACAGAATGCAATTTATAGAATTTCAAGAGATTTTGATGTTTTTCTTACAAGAATAAATAAAAGAATCACAGTTGCAAAATCTTCATATCTATCACAAATGAACAACTTAGTCAAGCATCTAGATCTTGATTTCACACTGACCTCGGCAAAAATTGAAATAACTTTTGAAAGGTATTCATAATTGAGACCTAAGAGTTCCCTGTCGGACCTGCAAGTGAGAAAATACAGTAAACAGTAAAAGACTAAAAGGCGTTGATATATGAGATCACATATTAGAGTTTGCACTACATGTTAATGTTTAGTTTGTCAGTTCAAAACCTAGATAAATCTCAGTAACAACCACCAACAAGATGACTTTGTCAAGTCAGATTCATCTGTATTTAAAGGTTTCACCACCTAATGAAATTTTGTTATACCAAATATATCAAAACTGTTGCAGATGCACTGTCATTAACTTGTAAACTAGTTACTACAGTATTAATATATTGCTTCAATAATTTCGTCTGACTTTTAGTTATTCCCTAAATCTAAAATTACAGAATTCATTTAAGACAGATACATTCTTTTGTTAAGAACTATTACAATTTACAATCTCTTCTACAGAAAAGATTTCTAATAACATGTTGCCATTTGTGAATTTTGATATTCTCTTTTGTGGTTCACAACATCGTAATGAAAAACAATCTCCAAAAGCAATATAATTGCATTAATTGTTAAGAGCTGAGTTTCATTGTTACCCCTGTAAACAGCCTTAATGACCAATGCTAAGATAGCAAAACCAATACAGAGTAAATGAGCATAAAGACTAGAGCAAACCAATCCAGTACCTTTCGACCATTGAATATGCAGGCTTAAAACAAGCATCACACGACTATATTCATGGTCGTTAGCAATTGTTTCTCAGGATGATTCAATTGACTTACTGACTTCTAGATTTTATTAGACTAATATTGAAAAGACAACTATCTGATCCAAACATTATGACATTACTTAAACTTTTTGATGCATGCCATGAAGTACCCAAAATTTATAACTGAAATTTTGGAATGCCAACTCAAACATATATGAGCTGAAGGTATAAGAATGCATCAACAGATAAAAAAACATTTAAAAAAACATACCTGGGCTGAGTCGATAATTTCACCATGAAACTGGAATATCTTACCAAGTGCAGAAACAGCACTATCATATGCACATACATTCTCAGGTTTAAGAGCATTTTTATGCATTATCACTACATTGATGCTCGACAAAGCTTCTGCAGGTTCAGGTCATAAGATTAAGTGAATACAAAAGAAAAACATATAACTTCTTTTCCCCTTATCCATGATGAAAATGGTCTCAATATCACATTCAACAATGTCATACCTTCAACAATGTGTTTGAAAGAAGTACGACCATATTCCGCCCAAATTCCAAGTCCATAAAGAGCAGCCTGAACATGACATCAGAGTAAGCACAGGTAGCGAATGCAACTTGACTTAAAGCTATACAACCAGTAAGATGTACAAACCTGTCTAACATATGGGTCTTCATCATTGCTTGCGTCCAAAACTAAAGGAAGACATACATCATAGTACCTAATTTTGACAGGAAGTAACAATCAGATTTTGGAACCCATATTTGAAAAATACCCATACAAATAGACCTACTTAGAGCTGCTTCAGGGCACTC
This sequence comes from Nicotiana glauca, assembly GCA_026770625.1. Lineage (NCBI taxonomy): Eukaryota > Viridiplantae > Streptophyta > Magnoliopsida > Solanales > Solanaceae > Nicotiana > Nicotiana glauca. Next base: position 28,838 of record MU697097.1, on the reverse strand, counting down.
CTCCATAAGAGCATCAAAGATACAAATAGATGTACATCTTTCACTAGGAGTTTTCTCCTTGGCCTACACGCAAGCAAGAAATATTGGATGTGGAAAACAAAAAGATTTAAAATGGAAAAAACAGCTAGAGGTTAAGATGACATTAGTTATAACTTACCCACATAAGTAGTAAATACGATGACAACTCGCCAAGGAAAGGCAAGAAAGAAGACTTGAAAGATTTGATGAATGTGCACAATATTTCACCAACCTATTAAGAACGTTAGTATGATTCAAAAAATACTACTCTCTCCGTTCCAATTTATGTGAACCTGTTTGACTGGGCACGGAGTTTAAGAAAAAAATGAAGACTTTTGAAATTTGTGGTCCTAAACAAGTCCAAATGGGGCCCAGAGTATTTGTGTGGTTATAAAAGCTTCTCATTAATGGTAGAGTTGTAAGTTTAAGCAAAATTGTTACCAAATTTAGAAAGGGTTCATCTTTTTGGAACGGACCAAAAAGGAAATAGGTTCACATAAACTGGAACGGAGGGAGTACTAGATTCGAAGGAAAATACTTAGAGAAAGACAACATTGTGTTCTTATAATGCCTGAACTCCATTCTTATATAGAACATACATTGCCTAAAACTACGCCTTCTTGCTTTATTTCGGCCTCCCTCAACAATTCAGCTTCCTCAGCATCAAAATCTTCTGTTTTCGCTCTCTCCGTGAGTTCTTGTTTTCTATCTGAACTTTTTGTAATGACATGCTTTATTTCATCCACGATGCTACGAACCTGAGTTTCACTGAGAAGTGGTCCACAAATCTGAAAGAAGATACAAAAAGACCACAATAGCAGAAATATTCCTTTGCGTTCTAGCCTTCTGCCACTGTTACTCTTAATTTGACACTACTATGAAATATTAAAAATAATATCCATAAGATGGCTTATGGAGCTAATCTATCACAAAGTCAATACGCCGAGAGGACTTTTGTGAGTACGCTATCTATCAACGTTCAAACATTTTATTATGGTTTAACCATGTATTTGTAGGTATGAATTCTACATGTGTTCACACACATAGTAAGAATCAAATAAAGAGGTCCTCCTTTACTTGATCCCATGAACATATTAGCGTGCAAGTCATTGCTTATTTTCCCCATGTCTTCCTCCGCATAAGAGCTGTACTATAAGCTTTCTTTTGCTTCAAGGGAATATAACTGGTAAGAGTTTGGCGAGTGTCTCGTTTAGATCTCTAGAGAAGGATAAGAAAATGGGTCATATATCTAGAGTGACTGCAAAAATTTTGAGGATCTTTTTTACACAAATATACATAGCTCAAATTAACCGCAATTTATTCTTGAACCTGTAGTGTTTAGTCTAAATCCGCCACTAGAAGAATCTCAACGTATCAGCCTCTTTAGTAACTTGATAATAACCGGAAGGTATTTTGTGTATCATAAAAACCTATACGTAGCTCAAGACGAGGGGTCGTCTTTGGCAACTGAATAGGGTCAGGGAGGTATCTCCTTGATTAATAGTTAAACATGAGGGACATGTATATACAATACCTCGAGGTACAAGCACTAAAATCAGTTATTTACTGTGGGAGATGCAAAGGCCAACAGTTTGATCATGTTGGAATATAACCTACCTGCAGGCAGTGGTTCAATTTATCTAGCATGATTGCACATGTTTCTGTCACGTACTCCTGTGCACATGAGAAAACATATCAAGTGTAAATTTTGCAGTATCCAAATAGACCCAACTTAATCATTTAACCCACCAAAAAAACAAGGAACAAAAAGAATATAAGTACTGATGTTAAGGACAACCGTGTGTATAGCGTATAGCAAAGACTGTATTATATGGTCTGACAAGTTCTTCATGGATGACTCACTTTCACCTTTAGCAATCCCTTTCTTAACAGCCAGTATAGCAGAACGCAACAAGATGGGCATGGCTTAAACAGCATAAATTATAAAATTGCATCAGCAACGAGAAAGATTAAATGAAAACAAAAAATAAAAATATGAAGTCAATGAATTCTCACTTTTTGCAGCAGATGCCCTGATCTCATGCGTATAGATGTCAAGAAGCGGAACAAAGATTGAAACAGCCTGTTTCATGCATTAACCCATTGATATCACTTGTTTAATTTGACTTCATTCAACAGCACATGAAACGAAAAGAAAAAGCACAGGTTTTCATGCCAACCTGGGAAATCCATGGGTAGAAGTCTTCCTTCAATATATCAACATAGTTGCGTAGCAAATTACAGGCTTTAGTTTTCACCTCTAGGACATCTCTTTTCTTGACTTTCTCTATACTGCAAAATGTGAAGTGTAAGTGAGATCCTAGGTACTCCCTAACAACCACCTCTCGCAGAAGTCTTAGTACTTGTTAAATCTAAAGTAAGAACTAGCTAGAAATCAATCATATTCGAAATAAGTCTTTATTTAATTAACTACCCATCTCAAAAAACTAATACGGTTGTTGAGTAAGGCAAAAACAAGTACTCCTAAAGATGTGTTGACTACACATCTTTAGATTAATTTGACTACAGCATTTGACAATCCAATTCAGACTGTGAGTCAGTAAATGTGTGCAGAACACAATGAGAAGAGGCTTGACGACAGACTTTTAGGTTTAAATAGGGCAACATAGATTTACAGCAACTCAATAGCAAAAATTACACAGAAAATGTACACCTTATGTCGCGGTTCCACTTACCATGATCAGATTCATCTATCAAAAGTATGTTCACCTTATGCCACGGTTCCGCTGGTCACAATCTATCGATAGGCGTTAAATTTTAAACAAAGCATCTTGCTTACCAATAAACAACAACCACTACACCTTGATCCCAAACTGTTTGGAATTGTAATATGAAATCCTTAATCTTGACTCCACTCTATTTAAGCATGTATCATTTCAATACTAAATAATTTATCTTTAGGACAACCTAAGGATTCTCAATTAGATTAACTATTATGACATTTATCTTATACTGACGAGGACGTCATTCACCGCATAGGAGTGGGGTGGACAAAATGGAGGCTTGCATCTGGAGTCTTATGTGACAAGAAAGTGCCACCGTTACTCAAAGGTAAGTTTTATAGGGCAGTGGTTAGACCGGCCATGTTGTTTGGGTCAGAGTGTTGGTCAGTTAAGAATTCTCATGTCCAAAAGATGAAGGTAGCTGAGATGAGAATGTTGAGTTGGATGTGTGGGCTCACTAAGATAGATAAGATTAGAAATGAAGATATTCGGGAGAAGGTGAGTGTGACCTCTGTGGATGACAAGATGCGGGAAGCGAGACTCAGATGGTTCGGGCACGTGCGGAGGAGAAGCATGGATGCTCCGGTGAGGAGGTGTGAGCTGCTGGTTGTAGTAGGTACGAGAAGAGGTAGAGGACGGCCTAAGAAGTATTGGGGAGAGGTGATCAGGCAGGACATGGCTCGATTGCAGATTTCCGAGGATATGGCCCTTGATAGGAAGGTCTAGAGGTCGACCATTAGGGTTGTAGGATAGAGTGGTAGTCGAGCTTCTCTTTCTCCATTCCAGGGCGAAGCGAGTTCGAGTAGGATGCTCTTAGACGACTTGTGTTTAATTTAGAGTTCACACTAATCTTACTGTCTCCCATAATTTTGGACTTTAGTTGCGGGTTATTGTTACTGCATGTCATCTATTTTATGGTTTTTTTTAGGGTGCTGTCATTATTTCTACGGTTATGTTGACGTTACTGATGAATTGTTTTTTCTTCTTTTCTTGTTTTCTTGTTTTATGTCCAGCTTCCTGAGCCGAGGGTCTATCGGAAACAGCCTCTCTACCCCATCGGGGTAGGCGTAAGGTCTGCGTACACACTATCCTCCCCAGACCCCACCTATTGGGACTTTACTGGGTCGTAGTTGTTGTTGTTGTCATAGAGATCTCTAACCAAACTAGACTTCTGTCAAACATTCCACCTATTGTAAGTGTCAACAATAACTAAAATTATAATCCCACTAGTTTAGGCCGCCTATATGGATACTTCTTTCATTGTAGTTTGATCTTCGTTAAACCAATACTTATTCCAACAGATTGTAAGTCTTCTGGGACAACTTCTGCCTATGTGTATGACGTCTACCTTGTTCAGTTTAATATCCTCAATCATAGTAGTGTCACACCTATGAACCAGTTCATAGAAGGTTTACGTAGGACAAGCGAAATTATCTCAGGCTACTTCTCTTATTTTATCCTCGATTTACTAATTCTTGTTTCAAGTTATCCTCTATATATACTACTTGCACCTTCTCTCTTATGTGGTTATTTCTAAACTTGTCCAGTCTTGTTAATTTGATGGTACATCCGACTTAACATCGTATTTCTAAGACATTCATCTTGTGGTTATGCGTGGTCATAGAGAACTAACACTTATTCGTATAACATTGATGGTCTCACATATGTTCTATAGTACTTGCATTTTACTTCAACAGTGTCTTCCTTATACATATATACACACACATATATATATATATACACATATATACACACACATATATATATATATATACACATATATATACATATATATATACATATATATATATATAAACATATATATATATATATATATATACATATATATATTGAAAAGCTATCATGATATTCTCGAGAATGACTAAGCCTTGATATCTGAACTGTCTACATCTGGCACATCAATTCCTTTTAGTCTCACCTCAACTTTATTCTTCTTATGTAGGATAAACTTGCAATGCATATACCTAATTGTTACTTGTAAAACCCTCTCTCCAGAGTGTTTTCTCATAGTTCAAGCTTTTGGTTGCCTCACTTAATAGCTTTGTCAGTTATCATTGCATCACCAGCACATATTATACACCGAGATATTTCATCTTTTATACAACTGGTTTGCTTGTCCGAATTCTATTGGTTAGAATTTGGTTATGATATTATTTGAATGAATCTAATCCAGCTTAAAACCTCAAGCAAGGGTAGCTCAACTGGTAAAGGCCAGAGGATAAAAGTCTTCAGGTCGCCAGTTCGAGCCCCGCAGGGCCACTGGAGGCATTACAAACCGGCCACGTCTCCAGGGCCCCGTGGAACTAACCGTGCACCCGCATTGAAACAGCGGGACCCGGTGGGTACAGCTAGTCGGGTTCGCGAAGCGATGCCCGGAAACCACGGTTATAAAAAAAAAAGAAATAGGTGGAGAGGCCCAAGATTTTTGTAAGACCTTTGGATGCGCTTTCACAGGCAATGTAGGTCATATAACTCAACAAAAAGCAAAAGAAATCTAAATGAACTTCACAAATAAGGGAGAAAGTCAAACCTGGATGATAGAATCTTAGTACCTTTTATTATCTAATTTAAGTTGAGCACATTGAATACAAAAGGGCATGACTACATTCATATAAGGAAGAAACTCCTTCTCCAGGCACACGCAAAAGTTACTACATGCCTGCAATGTAATAAAGAAAATAAAGACATGCCAATCTAGACAGACAGAAATATTAATCTTAAAATCAAGTGATAAACATACACTTAGCATGTAATAAGTAACAGGATCAACCACCTTCATTTGTAATATACCTAGTAATGACATAAGCTCTTCCATAACCTTCAATGACAACAACAAAAAGGAAACAAATAAAAAGTGAGCTCCATGTTGAGAAATGGCCACGGGAAAATAAACAAGAATGAGAATGCCAAGACAAGCAGAAAGGAGGGAAATCAAAGTGGAATCGGCAAGAGGAAAGATATCCCTGTCATTATTTTGTTGCACATTATTATTGAAAGTAGTAGTAACTCAAACAAGAGCAATCTACACTACGGTTTGACTATGGTACAGTCATCTGACAAAGCATAACAAACGGAAAAAGAAAAAAGCCATCCCAATCAATGGGATCAATATATTGTTAAGCATCCCATGAGTATGGAACTGAAAAAGAATGTAGTGGATCCACTGGGCATAATTGATAGAAGACCTGTTTTTCATCATCTCTAAATTTCTGTTTTCCACCAGCAAGCCCAACAGAGCTTATGCACTTTATTGCTCTGGCATGAAGAATGAGATTAGATTTAAGATCTGTGTTTCTCAGGACAGTTTGCAAGTGCGGCATAACAGTGTCATAGTACGTTCGGAAGTGGCCCTGTTGACGTAGAATATATTAGCCTTCATGATTCATAATATAAGTGGAAATAGAACCGATTCACGAAAAAACGCACCAGTTAATACCTCAACAGATTCAGCTATAAAAGCCAATGCCCTTAATGCTTCTTGTTGGACTATTTGCTTGCCATTCAACATTTCAAGCAACAAAAAGGCGAAAAAGCATCATTAGTCTCTTGCACTTGTCAGCAGTGACATACTTTTGTAATTTGTCGGCCTCTATATTTCCACACCTGTATTAGTACAAGCAGTTTGTTAACAAAATCATCTAGGTAAGGTATCAAAGTTTCTGGCTTGTCAGGCACACCGAAGTCCACCAGAGCTGTCATTGCACATGCCTATGAAAACGTCGAAAGAGGAAAGGACCAGATTAGTTGGCATCAACAACTTAATGGAGGCGTAGCACATCTACAAAAAGTTTAGGCTTACGATATACTTTAGACACCTCCCCGGACATTTAGCAATTATTGCTTCCTCTATAATCCAATAAATTACAATCACTTAACGTTCTACTAAGTCAGCAAGAGAGCTATTAATGCAATCAAAATAAAGTTGTAAAATAAATTTTCCAGAAACACACATTTTGAATCTAATAAGTTAGATAAAATTATGACAGGTTCTAGAAGGGATGTTACACAATACATCCTTCATTTGCCTCATGCTGCAGAAAAGCACAAGTGACACAGTGACTAAGCAAATAAAACATATATAGCCAAGAGACTTCTCAGAGTATCTCAAAGATTATGTCAAGATATCACATGAAGAGCCAACTCCCATAGTACAGGATATATCACATAGGTCAAACCTGCACTCGTGAATAAAAATCATCAAGAGCTGCTGACAATGCAAGCAATACTTGGTTATGGAATTGTTCTTGCAAATGTGGAGAGAACTCAGCCAACAACTGGCCAATTGCACAGCAAGCGGCATATCTGACTCGAGGATGAGGATCTTGGAAACAATTTAGGACCATATCGACCACTTGCTCCAGGTTCTTAATCATCACCTGTAATAGCAAAGAAGCCATGATTCCAAGGTAATCACCTAAGAGAAGACAAAGTAGCATACAGCATTCTGGTATAGTAATGTGCGCATGGGGCCAAACTATCTTATAAATTTAAGCAGTTTGCCAGCAAAAAGCCCCTCTTAAATGCTACGAGTTAAATAACAGTATGTGTTATAATAAAACCAAATACAGCCATATATACACAACTAACTAGACAACACTATTGTACCTTTAAGCAACCTTTGGCAATATGAGCAAGTGCAATGAGAGCTGCATGTCGTTTCTCCCACTCTGCAGTAGCCAAGTAAGCAGATATCTGCTCTATAGCAATATGAGCAACAGAGTTACCTCCTAATGTAGCAGAAAACCGCTTTAAACAGTTCATACCAACGTGGTAGTTAATTGTTGCCCCTGTATCATCAAACACGGTTTCGGCAGTATGCCAAGCTGGGTCATCCTTAGTATCTAGTGTTAACTTTAATAACATAGCAAAGCATCTGTTAATGAACAACGGCAGCTTCTTCATCATTCCTGGAGCCCTCTTTCTCGTCTCAACCAAAGTTATCAAAAATTCAATTGCTAAGTACCTTGTCCCTTGTTCCAATTTCTCCTCCTCAGCTATCTCCAATATTGAACCCACAACAACAACTAATTGCAGCCTGAAAAAACCAGGGTCATACTTGGCCAATTCTAAAAGGGATTCAAGCGTTTCCCGGGCTGCCTCACCGTTGCTCGATGCGGCAGCCAACGTCAACGTTCTCATCATACCTGGTAATAGATCGTGAAAACGCTGTTTTTCATTTGAATTCGGTATGAACTGAATGAGGCTGGTCACAGCACTCAGGGCATCCATCGTCAATTCAACATTAAAAGTATCATCATTTAGTAAACTTAGGAATAACGAGTGCACATTTGTCACCCAGCGGAATATTGGTTCGTTCCCGACCACAGCAAGGTCAAAAAAGAAATTAGGCCAGTTGTTATCTCGGAGAAGTGAAGCAGCCAACTTTGAAACGGTGTCGCATAGCTTTATTATAATAGATTGTGATTCTTCAATCTTCATATGACTAAGAAGAACATGCTTGATGCTTGATTGAGTCCCCTCACATAGATTGCCCCAAGTGGACCAGTCAATGTCGTCATCCAGATCATTAAGAAACTCGCAGAGGAATACAGCACACCTTGGAGGGAAATCAAGGTTATCGGAATAGCAGAGAAAGTCAATAAGGTTATTAACAAGAGACTCGGGATCCTTGTGCTTCATCAGGTTGAACATTGACTTAGCCTCCAAATGTTTTTCCTCGGAGTTCCACATTTCATCGGAAATTAAAGTTTCAAATGCCTCTTCTGAGTCGGTCCCGAGAATTTCCTCCATTTCGGCCCTCTGGAACTCAGTCGATTCCGGATCCATGACTGTAGAGAGAGGGGGGGAGGCGACTATTGAGTTTCAAATACTAGTAGCAGTACTTATTTTACTTGGTGTTATTAATTAACTGTAGAGATTTCTCGACTAACGTAAAAATTCATACCAATTAAAAAAAAAAAAAAAAAAAAGGAAGAATAGCCTAAATGGCACTTATAGTTGTATAAATTTGTTATCCCGGTCTCCAAACTTGATAAAGTTTCATCTAGACACCTCTACTCGTTCAAAAATAATATTTTAAACCCACCATTGATCAAGTCTATGTGGCAACTTAATAGTTGAACTGTACAAAATCGTGTATTTCATGCATATAAGGAGGGTGAACGTAAAAAATTTATGATTAAAATAAGGAAAAGAAAAAGAAAAATTCGAAAAATCAAATTAGAAAAGAAAGAANCCCCCCCCTTCTCTATCTCCCTCCCTTCTTCAGTTTGCTCCACTTCCCCCATTTTAACCCCAAACCCACAGCAACGGTACCCTTCCCACCATATTTTCATCCAAACAATGACATCCCTCGTCGCTATAGTTCCAAAACATCTACCAGATTTGCATCAATTTTTGGGGAATTTTTTTTCTCACATCCTCATTCCATACTTTGGAAGATAGCCTTCGCAAAGAAAAAAAATAGAAATAGTGAAAGAAGATGGCCGGTGAAACCTATTTTCTAGTTTTCTTGTAGTGAAATTTCAAAAAGTTTTGGGTGATGCTGGTCTTTTGGGTGGTCATTATTGATTGCCGGTTTAGCTTTTGGTGGTTGATCGGTGATGCTATGGTAGAATGTTGGCTATGAAGAAGCTTTGTAGGTGAAGGTTGGTCGAAGAGGGGTCGCACACAGTGATGGTTATGAGATCTTTGAGATTTGTGAATGGAGAATAAAAATGATGAGGGAGGAGGAAGATAGAGTAAATGGTGGAATAAAAGAAAAGGAAATGAACAATTTTTAAATAATGTAAAAAATAAATTAATAATGATGTGTAACAAAATTTTTGACGTGGCCACTGATGTGTCATCCATATCAGAGATTTGAAGAACACGCGAGGTGAGAGGGGTTTAAAATATTGGCTCTGAACAACTATAAGTGTCTGGATAAATCTTTTTTAAGTGTAGGGACCGGGATGACAAACGCTAACAAGTACCAGTGCCTACGAGGCTATTCTGCCTAAAAAAATGAAGAAGAAACTTAAGAGTATTGTTTTTAGGCGAAATGGCTTCCCGGCTACTTAAACTTGTCGGGTTTTTTAAAAGTGATACATAAACTTATAACTTTCCCATTTGAACACTCGAACTCGTTTTTTCCATAACTAGACCATTGACCATGCCCATTAAGACAAGAGGGGTTGCTATGATGGTAAGCAACTCCCACTTCCAACCAAAAGGTTGTGAGTTCGAGTCTCCCCAAGAGCAAGGTGGGAAGTTCTTGGAGGGAAGAATGTCGGGGTCTATTTGGAAACAGTCTCTCTACCCCACGGTAGGGGTAAGGTCTGCGTACACACTACCCTCCCCAGACCTCACTAAGTGGGATTATACTGGGTTGTTGTTGTTGTTGTTGACCATGCCCATGTGGCGTCAGTTGGTCCTAATCAGCAGCCCGCGTGAGGAACACGACGCACAAGAGCATGAAAACACCTTTCTCAACGCCCAACAGTACAAAATACCCCCTTCCCAACGCCCAACAGTACAAAATATCCCCTTCCTCCATTTTTAAAAATCTGAAGCTCCATTTTCAATTTTTTTTTCATTTTTCAGATCGTAAAAATGGTAGAAAATTGTATATTTTATCATTATAGAGTTGAAGCCAAGTTTTGAACTTCCCCATAACTTCCCCTTCCAAGTTTGTTAATTGAAATCCTTCAAAAGCTTTCCATACTCCTTCTGGATGTTCAAGGTCCCTATGGAGGAACTCGGCAATCTCCTCGAAGTCCTTCTCAACCAATCCCCTTTATGTCATTGCAGGAGTACCTGCAAATGAGAACTTCAATTAGTTAAAAATGTCTAATGAAGGACCTTAACATTATGCATAGAAGAAGAGATTCTGGGGGATTTCAAGTTTCAATAAAGAGGACCTTCGGATTCTCTCTGAAATTCCAAGTAAGGTTGGCTTTTGATTTTGTATAGAAATAGATTCATTGAACTAAAACATTTAGAAAATTATGAAATTGAACCACGACAAACCTCCAAACAGCAACCTCAGCTTTTGATTGAGGAAGAAAATTGATCAGGTGGAGTGTTGTGTGGTGGAGGGAAGAAAAAGGAGCAGAGATAGGCGTTCTTCTGTTGCTTAGGGTGTTGGAATTAGCTTGAAATAGTTGATGAAGAAGAACGCTAAAGCAGTCAAAGAGAATGAGTTGCTGCTTGACTTTTCGCGCCCTTACGTATAAGACATCCATTGGTCATTTGCTGACTAGATGGACACATATGTGTATGTGTAATACACGCGCACATAGTCAACGGTCAAATATATTTATTAGTTATGGAAAAAACGAGTTTGAGTGTTCAAATGGAAAAGTTATAAGTTTATGTATCGGCTTTAAAAACCCAACAAGTTTAAGTGGCTAGGAAGCTATTTCGCCTTGTTTTTAAATGCTCATATTTCAACAAACATTTAATTTCTCTTTGATTTTAGAGGATTTTTGGCCTAAAATTCAAAGCGACTCTCAAGGTGGGAATTTGATCCCAAACTTATTTGACTCGTATAAGGTTAGGTTGGTCGTTAACCCACCTATTTGTTGAATTCATAACATTCTGACCCAATCCATTTTAACAGATTTAAAATTCAAATTAATCCATGAGTAACTTAGTTAGAATATCTTTACAATAACCTATCTTTTTTTGTTTGATATGTTATATATGACCATAACAAAAGAAAAAAAGTCATATTCGATAATGAAACAATTCATAAAAAAATAATACATATTAATTAAAAATTGGTAAGAGTTAACGAAGTTAGGATATGGCTCAAATTTTAGCTTAACTTGACCCAACTTATCTCGGCCCAAGTTACTTTTGGGTGAGTTATAGACGCGCTTATTTATTGACTCAACTCATTTTAACCCCCAAAATTTATCCAACCCGTCCATTTGGCACCGCCATGTGACTCCATAGTTATACAAAAGTCATACATTTTAATTATACGCTCCTTTCTTGTGAAAATCATTCCATGAGCGAAAAGATCATATCATTGGTAGATCATATCATTCCTTAGCTTGCGATATGGTACGGGGGAAAGGATAATCTTTCACTGATCCAATATATGAAAAATATTGAGAAAATCTCACTTTATATTTACATTCAAACTATTTACCTTTTAATATTCATGCCCAAACTATTTACTATTTCTATCCATGGGACCCAAATTAATTACCCGCTAATTTTCCAGCCGCAACCTGCAAACAAAAGCTGAGCTAGAAAATCATCAAACGTTTTTTTGGATTTTCTTCTTTTCTCTATTATCTTGTCCAGCAACCTCATAATTTTTTTTCTAGCATGCATTTAAATATTTAAGGACTTTAGTGGTTGAGTACGAACTTTAATGAAATAGTTCTCGCAGACAAGGAGTGTTGAAAGAGAACCTCAAGTGGTGAAATAGAGATTCAAACTCTAAAAGAATATCCTTAGTCTTGTGTGGCGGTAATAATATTTGTGAGTATGACATTTACAGAAGTCTCTGGTCATTTACCTCTCTGGTCCTATACTAATACCATCCTTTGAGAATCTTTCCATTATCCACTATTGTTGGGCTTGAAGCTCAATATTTATTTTTGAATATTTCTTGTTTGATTCAAAGTGGGTGTTGTTAAATATTGCTTATAGTACCTTTTGGAAGTTCATACTGAAATTTGATAGCATTTGGAGCTGATTTGAGGTGATTGAGATCGGAAATTTTAGTTGAAAATCGAAGAAGAACACAGTTACAGTACTATACCGCTAGGGTATACAATATGTTGTAGGAGTATATAGCTATACCGCAACAGTACACTATTATAGTTTACAAAACAGTATACTGCTACAATATACTAATATACTATTGGAGTATATAGTTATACTGCAACAATATACTATTATAATATACAATATATTGTTATGGTATATTGTAATAATATGCAAGACACTGTAACAATATGTTGTAATAGTATATAATATACTATAATAGTATACTTATTACCCGTAAATTCACTTGCCTTTTCTCTTTTAATTTGTTTTAAGCTTTTACCCCGCGTGAGGGGCAAATTAAAAAATGCAACAAAAAAAATTATAGTATGCTATATAACGTAACGGTATACTCTTACAATTAGATCCTTTTAGAATTTTGTAAATTTTTTATTGAGAACTGATATTATTTTAGTTTAATAATTGAATTAAGTTTTTTTTAACTCTTTGCGTATAATTGTATACCATGTTAGTATAGTTATATACTATACTGGTATCATATGTTAGTTAATATTTATGTGGCTGTATTAGCTACATTTAATTGGTATACAATTTGATTTTTATTTAGTAATAATATAAAAAAGAATAATAAAAAAATAGTAAAAACAGTAAATGAAATTAGATTATAAAGAGAAAAAGAAGTTAAATGAAATTAGCAAAGGAAAAAAGAAAAAAATAGGAAGAAAACGAGAAAAAAGAAAAGGAGAAAAGAAAAAAAGAAAAAAAAGAAAAGAAAAGAATCATAGAAATAAAAAAGAATTGGAGAATAAAGAAAAAATTCCCCACAAAAACTTACTATGGGTAGGAAAACAAATGGATAGACAAGGATAAATAATTTTATTTTTATGGGTAACTATGTCAAAACCCCAAAAATATAATCGTGTCCAAATTTTGGTTAATAGTGGTTTTCTTCCTCAATTATTTAGTTCCAATACCATTTGGTTCTAAACCTTGAATCTCAGAAAAAGTCTTATAAAAGCAAATTCTTTTTGTAATGAATAAATTGATAAACCTCACATGGCCGACCAAATGTAAATGATTGAAAATAAAAAAAAATGCAGCCAAAGATCTGTTTTTCACAAGGATGAAGAATCGCTGGCCTAACCCAACCTCAAAAATTAATTTGTGAGGTTGACCAAGATCATATAAAGAGTAATACTTTCATCCTCAACCGACGTGGGATATTCATTAATAGCCATGTCAAATACGAACTACGGTTCTGTCAAACCCAGTAGATTTTGCCCAAATCGTATATTTGTTTTAAGAAATTCATCAAATAAGTACGATTTATTAATTTATAACCCAGTAACTTACAAATTAGATTTTCAAACCCATAAATTTCAAATTCTGACTTCCCTCTCGCAATTGGGCTAATCATCGAGAGAGCCGCGGGCACCACCATTTTTGGAGCAGTTCACTGTTCAGTACTATAATATCTGACTCTGACACAAACCATGAATATTGAAATCAGTATTTGCACCTCCTTCAAAATTATTAATTACTATATATATAACACTAGCGAGAGAGTGACAACAATAGAGACAGTTCTTCGCTAACCGATCTACTGTAGGGATCACTGCATGTGGGTAGCACATATATTGGGCTTGGAGCATTCAAATATTTGGTCCATAACAAGCTTTATACATTTGTGTGACCATACGTTATCTCATTCATAAAAATTAATTTAAATAGTTTATAAATATAAAATATAACATTTTCATTAAAAAGAAAAGTATTCCACATAGTTGGGACAGAGAAAGTATTTGAATAGGATAATATCGCGTTCAGAATCTCAAATCTCAAAGGTCGTCTATGAAAGCCACAATAAAAAGGTCTTAGATAGTGAAGCAGGTCTCAAATCACCATCATAGTCATAGAGAAAAATAACAATCATCTAATTTTTTTTTTACAAACGAGTTTAGAAAATATTGAGGAACAGTAACGGTCACAGAAGCAAAAAATAAAGAAAGCAAGAAAAAACCTGCCTAGTGTTGAATATGGCAGATATCCCACATTGGTTGGAAAACAAAAGTGGTTGGGATTTTTAATGTTTAGGATTTTAACACACCTCTCATTTGCCTTCTTATCTTCTTAAGACATTTGT
>MU697088.1:93776-134762 GCA_026770625.1 Nicotiana glauca | reverse complement strand
ATTTTTAATATCTCTCAAACTCACTTCGCCTTATGGTGCCCGTGAGGGTTTTCACCAATAAGACTCTCTCATTTTGAATATCTCTCAAACCCACCTAGCCTTACTGTGTCCGTGAGGGTTTTCACCAATAAGACTCTCTCATTTTACTATTTCTTCTGGTACCAAAGTGTTGTCCCCCTTCATGAATCACGTTACCTGCTAGTATTGACATTTCTTAAGATTGATCAGAATGTCTTTCTTTGGACCGCAATGTGGCTTTTGGATGGGTTTTAGAAAGAAGGGTATAGAGGCTCAAAATATTTCAACGTGGGTTAAAAATTACAACTTTCGGAATCATATTTCTGCAACAACCACTACTTCTGCCCCCGTTTCCTTCTTGGAGATTTTTGGATGTTTCTTTTGTTGTGACTGAACCTCAGAGAGGCTGCCTACGTACCCTTTCGGGATCAAGTCAAATGTAGTTCTGGTCATAAAATTGCTTCATTGTTGCGATGTTTATTTTCTTCCATTCTTCTTTTCTTTTTCATTTCTTTTCTTTCTTTTTTTTCTTTTCTTTTTTCTTTTCTTTTATTTTCTTTTCTTTTCTTTTTCTTTTCTTTTTTTTCTTTTTCTTTTTCTTTTCTTTTCTTTTCTTTTCTTTTCTTTTTCTTTTCTTTTCTTGTTTCTCCACTTAATTTCCTGCTCGGGTTCCTGAGTTTTGTTGTTGATTCCGAAAGAGGGATACAAAAGAAAATATAATAAGGCTCAAATGGATAACAAAGGATAAAGTATTTGGATAGCAGAACAAAATGCCTTCGTCATTTCAATCTCAAAGTATGTCAAATACAATTAAGTATATAAAGATAAAGAAATAATACATAATATCTCTTGACTGCATCAGAGTTGATAGGCATTTTGACAAATTTCCCTTCCACATCTGTTAGATACAATGCACCATTGGACAACACTCGGGTTACAACAAACGGCCCCTGCCAGTTAGGGGCGAATTTTCCTTTTGCTTCAGCCCAATGAGGTAAGATACGCCTCAACACCAATTGCCCCACTTCAAACTTCCGCGGACGCACTTTCTTATTATATGCTCTTGCCATTCTCTGTTGGTATAACTGACCGTGACATACTGCTACCAATCTCTTTTCAACAATCAAGTTCAATTGTTACAAACGGGCTTTGACCTACTCATCATCATCAATTTCTGCTTTAGTAATAATCCGAAGGGATGGTATTTCAACTTCTGCAGGTATTACTGCCTCCGTACCGTACACCAATGAATAAGGAGTTGCTCCTACTGAAGTGCGAACAGTAGTGCAATAGCCTAACAGAGCAATAGGTAACTTCTCATGCCATTACCTAGATCGTTCCACCATTTTCCGAAGTATCTTCTTGATGTTCTTGTTAGCTGCCTCGACTGCTCCATTTGCCTTAGGACGATATGGGGTAGAATTGCAGTGCGTGATCTTAAACTGCGGACATGTTTTTGCCATTCGATGACTGTTGAGATTGGCACCATTATCTGTGATAATCACCTTCGAAATTCCGAACCGATAAATGATATTTGAATGCACAAAATTGACCACCCCCTTCTTGGTCACTGACTTAATAGTTTTCGCTTCAACCCACTTAGTGAAATAATCAACGGCTACTAGAATAAACCTGTGCCCATCAGATGCTGCTGGCTCGATCGGCCCAATGACATCCATTCCCCAAGCAACAAAGGGCCATGGCACTAACATTGTATGCAACTCAGATGGTGGAGAATGGATCAAATCTCCATGTACTTGGCATTGATGATACTTGCGCACAAAACTGATACAATCCCGTTCCATAGTAAGCCAGTAATAACCTGCTCGGAGAATCTTCTTTGCCAATACATATCCACTCATATGAGGTCCACAAACTCCCGCATGGACCTCGGTCATGATGATTGTAGCCTGTTTAGCATCCATGCACCTCAATAAACAAAGATCTGGAGTTCTTTTTTACAAAACTCCTCCACTGAAGAAAAATTCGCTTGCCAAGCGTCTAATGGCTCTCTTTTGATCCCCTGTGGCCTGTGCCGGATATACTCTTGTTTTGAGGTATTCTTTGATATCATGAAACCATGTCTCACCGTCAAGCTCTTCTTTCGCCAGATTACAATAAGCATGCTGATCTCGGACCTGAATCTGCAACGGGTACACATAAGCCTTATCTGGATGATGCAACATTGATGCCAAAGTGGCCAAAGCATCAGCAACTTCATTATGAATCCTTGGATTGTGCCTGAAATCTATTGACTGAAACTGTTGACAAAGTTCATGCAAACATTGCCGGTACGGTATGAGCTTTAAGTCTCATATCTCCCATTCTCCCTGAATTTGGTGAACCAAAATATCCGAGTCGCCCATGACCAAGATCTCCTGGACACCCATATCTATAGCTATTCTCAAACCCAAAATACATGCCTCGTACTCGGCCATGTTATTGGTGCAGTAGAAACGAAGTTGAGCTGTAACAGGGTAGTGTTGCCCTGTCTCAGAAATAAGTACCGCTCCTATCCCCACGCCTTTGTTATTGGCAGCCCCATCAAAGAACAACTTCCACCCAGATTTTTTATCTTGTTCTGATTCCTCAATATGCATTGTCTCCTCATCAGGAAAGTATGTTTTCAACGGTTCATATTCATCATTAACTGGATTCTCCGCTAGGTGATCAGCCACTGCTTGTGCTTTCATCGCAGTACGGGTCACTTATACAATATCAAATTCAGTGAGCAGGATTTCCCACTTTGCGAGCCTCCCTGTGGACATGGGCTTCTGAAAAATGTATTTTAATAGATCCAACCGCGAGATGAGATAAGTGATATATGCTGACAGGTAATGTTTCAACTTCTGTGCTACCCAGGTCAATGCACAACACGTCCTCTCAAGCTGAGTGTATTTTACCTCGTAAGATGTGAACTTCTTGCTCGGGTAGTAAATTTCCTGCTCTTTCTTTCCCGTAACATCATGCTGCCCCAGTACACAGCCAAAAGAATTATCCAATACTGTCAAATAAAGGATCAAGGGTCTTCCCGGCTCTGTCGGAACCAACACAGGTGGACAGGCCAAATACTCCTTAATTTTGTCAAATGCTGCCTGACATTCATCCGTCCAATTGACCGCAGCATCATTCTTTAGCAGCTTAAATATAGGCTCGCAAGTTGTTGTAAGCTGAGAAATGAACCTGCTAATATAATTCAACCTACCGAGAAAACTCATCACTTCTTTCTTGCTCTTTAGCAGTGGTAACTCCTGAATGGCTTTAATTTTGGATGGGTCTAATTCAATACCTCGTCGACTTACCACAAACCCCAACAACTTCCCTGATGGGACTCCAAACGCACACTTTGCTGGATTGAGTTTGAGATTGTACCTGCGAAGCCTATGGAAAAACTTCCTCAGGTCTTTAACATGATCACACTGCTTTCTTGACTTCATAATCAGGTCATCTACATAAACATCAATTTCCCGATGCATCATATCATGGAATATGGTGGTCATCGCCCTCATGTATGTTTCCCCTGCGTTCTTCCACCCAACAGCATAACCCTATAACAGTAAGTTCCCCAAAGCGTAATGAATGACGTCTTTTCCGTTTCTTCCTCATCCATCAAAATCTGGTGATAGACCGCATAACAATCCACGAAAGAATCAATCTCGTGTTTGGCACAATTGTCAATCAATATATAGATGTTTGGCAGTGGGAAGTTGTCTTTTGGACTCGCCTTATTGAGATAACGGTAATCAACACACACTCTGGTCTTTCCATCCTTCTTTGGTAACAGGCACAACATTGGCTAACCAGGTGGGATATCGGGTAACCCGTATGACCTTCGCCTCAAACTGCTTGTTGACTTCTTTTTTAATTTTCACACTGATATCTGTTTTAAATTTCCTCAACTTTTGCTTGACATGAGAGCATTCCGAATAAATGGGCAATTTGTGGACCACCAGATCGGTATTTAAACCGATCATATCATCATATGACCATGCAAAAATATCTTTAAACTCAAACAACAACTTGAATATTTCTTCCCTGAGTGGGGCTTCCAAATGGACACTTATTTTTTTTTCCCGGACATTCTCCTGATCCCCTAAATTGATTGCCTCTGTGTCATTCAAATTAGGTTTGGTTTTTTCCTCAAATTGACTTAATTCTTTACTGATTTCTTCCAAGGCTTCCTCGTCGTCATTCCACCTCATCATCACACTCAATTCCTTGTATTACTATTTCACATTGGTTATCAAGACTAGGCCGGGAACTCCTCATGCATGACACATCATTGAAACCAGCATAAAAGGGACTGTACAAGAGAGAGAAAAGAAAGACAAAAATAAAGGCTATCAGGAATGAAGAGAGAAGAAAATTGCATTTCATTAAAATTGTAAGATAACAAGGTTTAACTCATCTAAATGGACGGAACATAGAAATCCGAATTACAACCTTGGAAATAATACATATTTAATACTCAAAAGAAAATCAAAAACTAACTACCACGACTCCTTCCGAGTTGGAAGAGGAGTAGCTTCCCAGTTATTAAGCTTGGCCTGAGACCCCATGAACTGCACATCAATTTTACTCGGACCTTCGCCTGCTTCCACCATATTCACTTTATCGAATAACCTTTCAAACCTTTCGATCAACTCATTGTCAGGTTCTGTCACCACAGAATTGGGCATTACTGTTGCTGGGTGCCTTTTAGTACCAGACCGAACAAAAGAACGGGAAAGGCGAGGAATAGGTTTTGGAAGGGTCCACACTCTCTTCTTCATCTTTTTGGCTCTCCTTAAGTTGACAGCAGTAGGTTTGAAACCTTACCCGAAAGTGTCCAGATTTCTAGGAAGAGAAACTAGCTGTATGATCCCCTGTAATGAAGCTCACAGACCCTTTCCGGGTAAAAATCCATTCCTTATCATCTCCGTTGCCACCATGACAGATGCGACAGCAACCTTGGGCATAGGAACACACTCCCCTTCCGGGATTTTAGCAACTGGCACTGTGTCTAATACTTGGTATACCCACGGACCTTTATCTTCTTCAACTTCTTCGAAGGGTGTAATAGCATTACAAGAATTATTCTCCCCATGGACCACAATCTCTTGCCGATCCCATTCAAATTTGACCATTTGATGCAAAGTAGGTGGTACTGCCTTTGCAGCATGAATCCAGGGCCTTCCCAATAAAAGATTATGGGAAACAGCAACATCAAGCACTTGGAACTCCATAGTGAATGCCACAGGTCCTATTATTAGCTCCAACACAATATCTCCCACTGTATCCTTCCCTCCGCCATCAAATCCCCATACACATATACTATTTTTATGAATTCTTTCATTGTCAACCTTCAACTTTTCTAGAGTGGATAGAGGGCAAATGTTGGCACTAGACCCATTATCAATTAACACCTGAGTCACCACGGAATCTTCGCACTTCACTGTGAGGTAAAGGGCTCTAATATGTTCAGTTCCTTCCAACGGCAACTCATCATCAGAGAATGTTACCCTGTTAACCTCAAAAATTTTATTTGCAATCTTCTCAAGATGATTCGCAGAGATCTTATCTGGCACATGTGCTTCATTTAGAATCTTCATCAGCGCTCGGCGGTGTTCATCCGAATGAATTAATAATGACAGTAATGCGATTTGTGACGGGGTTTTCCTTAATTGTTCCACGATTGAAAAGTCTTGTGCCTTCATCTTTTTCAAAAATTCTTCAGCTTCTTCTTTGGTAACAGCTTTCTTCACCAGTGCCGGATTGTCTTTAGTTGTTTTAATCTTTCTCAATTCTTCAGGGGCAAAACACCTCCCTGATCTAGTCAGCCCATGAGTTCGCATACTTCTTCTTTAACTTCTTTTCCCCTGTACATCACAGTTACCCGGTCATAATTCCATGGAACAACCTTTGCATTTACCACAGGTAATTGAGTCACCGGTTTAATGATAACCGGTTCTGTATGAACGCCCTTTACAACCAACACAGGCTTTACAGCTGCTCCTGGTATTGTCACTTTAATAGGTTCTGGCTTTACTATCATCACTGGCTTACTGGCGGTTTGTTCTACTATTGCCAATGCCTTTCCACCAATCAATTTCTCATTTGCTTTATTCTCACTTGCCTTAATCATTATCACAGCTTGCGACGGCTTCTTGTATTCTCCCTTCTGCACTAACTCAATCATGTGAGTCTCGTGATGAGTTGGTAATGGATTCTGTGTGATATTTGGAGTTTTTGGAGCCTGTACATCAATTCTCCTGGCATCAATAAGTTCCTGAATGGCAGTTTTTAGATGCTAACATTTCTCCATGTCATGTCTTGGCGCTCCTGAGCAATATTCACAATTTACTGAATGGTCCAGGTTCCTTGGGGGAGAGTTTGGTATTTTTGGTTCAATTGGGCTTAACATTCCAAGCTTCCTCAACCGATGAAATAGGCTAGTATAAGATTCTCCTAATAGAGTGAAAGTCTTCTTCTTTTGCAATCTGTCATTCTTAGCAGCAGGGTTTGGTCAGAAACCTATTCCACTGGGATTTCTGTAGGTTCTACGATGTGGGTATGCATTTTGGGTATGATAGGTGTTTTGGGGAGTGGGTGCATGACAGGGTACCTGAGGTTGAGGATAAGTTTGGGCATGGTGAACTCAGAAGTGAGGAACGGGAGGTGGATAGTAGTGTTGTGGTGGGCTTAATGGAGTATGTGGGTAGGGTTGGTGGTGTGGACGGAGTTGGTGATAATATGGTGAAGGACCCCTGGACCATGCCATCAACTCCACCACGGCAACTTCTTCCTTCTTCTTCTTTCCCAAAACCCCTCCAGTGCCAGTCTGGATGGCTTGGGTAGTCGCTTTTATTTGTAGAGTAACTCATAATCTTATTAGATTTCAAACCATCTTCTACCATGCTTCCCATCTTTACTACTTCATTAAAAGTTTTCCCCACCGCTAACACTAGATGACCATAATAAGTAGGCTCTAAAGCCTGCAAAAAGTAATCCACCATCTCATCCTCTATCATCGGCGGATCGACCCTCGCGGCCTGCTCCCTCCATCGAAATCCATATTCTCTAAAACTTTCTCCAGGTCTCTTCTCAATCTTGGTCAAGGAGAAACGATGAGGGACAATCTCCAGATTATACTGAAAGTGGTTCACAAATGCTTGGGCTAAGTCATCCCATGCGTACCATCGGGTATGATCTTGCCTTGTATACAACTCTAAAGCCGATCCACTGAGACTTTGGCTGAAATATGCCATTAACAATTCATCTTTACCTCCAGCACCTCTCATCTTACTACAAAACCCTCTCAAATGAGCTACAGGGTCGTCATGTCCATCATAAAGATCAAACTTCGGTAACTTGAAACGCGCAGGCAGTTGGACTTCTGGAAACAAACACAGGTCTTTATAAGCAACACTCACTTGCCCTCCTAGACCTTCCATATTCCGGAATGATTATTCCAAGCTTTTTACTTTGCGTATCATCTCCTCCTGCTCGGGGTTTTTAGGAGGATTTTCTTCTTCAGCTGATATATCAATAAGAGGAGTATAAGAGTATGGTTCATGAGGTTTGAAAGTAGGCTCGGGCGAATAATACTGGTTTTCCTGAGTGTGGAACAAAGGTTCACTTGAAGATTTGTGTAACATGACAGGCGGAGGAGCCACGTACACAGGAGCAACTGGTGGTGGAGGTCATGGGTTTTGCTTTGATGGTGGAGGTGGTGGTGTTTAGGAAGTGGTTGCATAATATTGTTGGTAGATTGGGTAAGCCGTAGAACAATTCACTGTGGGAGGATCTTGTGATTGAGTGAGTGGCGGGATATAGGTAGGATTGGCCGGATAAGTTAGCAGGGGATGTCCTTTTGCCCAGGCCTGGTACATTTCGGCCATCTGTTGTTTTAATTTGTACATCTCCTCTTTCATAGCATTGACATCTACCACTTCTTCTTCCCTAGCCGGGTTGACAACAATTGCTTCTATCTCTTGACTAACCATTTTTGACATGTCCTTGGAGCGGGTGTTATATGTATGAGTTGCCAGAATGCCAGTCAGCTAAACCACCTTTCTAGACTCATCAACAACAATAGCATTATTAGTGGTTAGGGCATCAATAGACGAAGAATCACACATTTGGAGCATGGATGCACCTAGGCAATTATCGGTTTCTAATATGCATTTGCTCGGCCGCGTGCGTCATCCCGGTTAATTTATTTTCAATTGTGGCTTCTTTATTTTATTCTTGTCTTGTCATTGTTTCTTTACAGTAGATTTTCCTTCTCTTTTGTTTTTCTTTTTCTCTCCCATTTTCTTTTATTGCTCTGCTCTTCTTTTCATTTTAGTTTTTATTCTTGCGGTATTTTCCATTTCATATGGTTATGGTCAGATCCTATAGGGATTGCCTATGTATCGTGCCCATGCCTGAATCAGATCAAATGCAATAAATGTAAAATAGAAACATAATTGTTTTTTTTTTGGAATTTTCAATTTTATTAACAGTAAACATTTCAAATACAAGGACTCAAAATGGACACATGTAGAGAACTAACAGACTCTAAATGATAAAACGAGCTACAAACTCTATCAACAACTATTCTATTGTAGACTGACTTGAAATAAAAATACAGACTCAAATAACTGACATACTCTAGTAAAAATACAGATTTTAATGATGTTCATGAATACATTAAAGCTCCTAGTGCCGGCGGGACATCGTTCGGTCTCGCCGCAGGCCTATGTTTAAGTTACCCTTGAAGTCTGTCCAGGTCACTCATTATCTGTTTCACAAATATCATTACTGAGGCAAAGAAGGTAGTCTGAGTCATATTCTCGCACATTTGGCATTTTTTGGTGATGTGCTAAGCAATAGCTAGGATTCTTTCTTTGATTATGCCTTTCTCCTGCAATAACCGCCCTATCTGTTTGGCCCTGGCCTCCAGAGTCTGCTGATTTCTCTCCTGAAGTTGTTGTAGATCCATTTCTAATTGTGCTAAAGCTGTATAGCAGTGTTCCCTTTCAACCTTGAACTCTTTTGCTTGTTTGCTCATTTTGCTTTCTGTGGTAATGACCCTGTTCCTCAATCTGGCGACCTCATTGTCATGTTCCTCTTTCAGCTGTTGAATCATGTAGGCTCGTTCCTCTGCGTTTTTAGTCAACTGTCTTTGAACCCCAGCTAGTTCCTTTTCTGCTTCGTTGAGGTCAAAACTGTAATCATTTACTTTTTGCCTTAAATTGTCTATAAGTTTGCATCTTTGGCATTCCTAACAGGATTTTCTGCCGCTATTTTCATTTTCTGGATTTGGGCTCGCAAGGCTTCATTTTCTTTGGCCAATTCCTTTTTCTCGCCCTCATTAGCCGCAGCTTGCACACTATTTTCAAACTTAAGATTTTGGACTTGTTTTTCCAGCTCGCTTATTTTTGCCCTGTACTCGTTCTCTTTGGCTAACCAAGCCCACTGTTCTCTTGATGATTCAGCAAACTCCTGTATATGAGGTCATTTAGCTGGCCTTTCATGTTCACATTCTCTCCTATACCAAGCAGAGTACTCGGGCAATACTTCGCCTTTGGCCCGATCCTTTACGCAAGTGTCTGACTTTAAGTATTGACGTTCATTCCAAATCTGGCGGACTTTTGCTTTAAGGAATTGTCCTTCAGGACTAATCTCAACTACCTGAGTACTAAGATCATCGTCCTTCGGCACTATCTGGCATCGTCCAAGCTGCCTCAAAACCCGATATGGAGCATAGGGTTGAATGATTTTGAGACCCATCAAGAGGATATGCGGCCTTGCTGCTGGCATGTGTATGATTTCATTAATAGGTAGCCATCCAAGCGCCCATTCTATTTGACTAGCATTAAGGGACCGAAAGTATGTTGTCCAACCCGTGAATCCTTCTGGCAAATTGACCCCTTTAATCCTCGTGTAGAACTCTTCTATGCATGTTTTTTTCTGGAGACCCATAGCTCAAAAACTGAGGGCGATGGCACAGGTGCTCGGTCATCCACATTTGCAGCAGTAGATTGCATCCCTCGAAGAAGTCTTTTTCGGCTTTACAGGCTGTAAGAGCGCGGAAGATATCGACTAATATCATAGGTGCAAGCGTGATTTTGTCTTGAGTCATTAGAGTACTGATGACCCCGGCTATTTTTTTGTCAATGTTTCCATCTTTCCTTGGAAATATCACCAGCACCAGAAAAACCACTATGAAAGCGACACGCCTATGCTCCTGCTATTTTTGGCGGTTTCCATTACTACATATCTTGCTTTCCGGGTTATTGAACCCCCCGATTTGGCCATATCTATGGTATATGAAGTGTGGGGTGCAAAAGCCATTTGCCAGATCTGCGTTGTGAACCATCCTACGTATCTTCAGAGAGTCTAAAAATCTGTGCACAGCTACAATTCTCAGTGCCACCATATATTTGTCTTTTAAAGGAACCTCATATTTCCCGATGTACCCAGCCATTTCTTCTAATGTTGGAGTAAGCTCGAAGTCTGAGAAATAGAACACATTGTGTGCCGGGTCCTAACATGTCACTAATGCTCTGATAATATCTCCCCGAGACACAATTTCTAGCAAACCGGTAAACCCTTTCAAATATTTCTTAACTTCATATTGCCCTTCGCTTCCTAAATCATTCCACCAAAGACGTAACTCCAAAGGGATCTTATTCATGATTAAGAAAGGTTCATTTTGAGTCGTGCTCATCCTGCACATTGATTAAGGTGATTTAATCACTTATTTATGACCTAAAAGAAAAAGACACTATATATATATATATACACACGTAATTTCCAAAAATAAAGCACAGTTTTACCGATATCGCCTTTCAGCAATTCGAGGAGAAGATTTTAAAGTTGTGTCCGCTAACTGTTGGAAAATGACTCAGAGTGGCTGTTCTTGCAAAAACAGCCTTCCGACGTCCTTTTTGGGGACATTCGGCTTATTTTTCAACAAGAATGGCGTCACCCGACTTATTGGATAAAAATTAAAATTTTAGCATTTTTGGCGACTTTTGCAAAAGGGGTGGTTGGACCCGTCAAGGGTTGCCTACGTATCTCACACCCGGTGAGAATCAAACCAGCGTAGTTCGGGCAAATTAATGAACTATTTTAAGACAAGACGCTTTTCATTTTTTTATTTTTGGCATTTCAAAAGCATATAACATAACTACTTGAAAAAGCAATACTCTTTTTTTATTTTCATTTTTCATGGCAAGACAAACTATTTTCATTTTCTATTTTTTTTGGAAAACAAGACAAAATAACAACCCTTTTTCCCCCTTTTTTTTTCATTTTCAACAAACAAATAAACAACCTATTTTTCCCAGCTAAAAGACTCTTTTCTTTTTCTTTTTCTGCAAATAACTTCCAAAAATAAAGACTTTTTTTTTATATATTTTTCCTTTTCTTTTAGTAAATCAAAAAAAAAAAAAACATTTCCATTTTTTTTCATTATGTCGAAATTTCAGCAGAGTTTCGACAGCATTTGGGCATTGATTTTTTTCTAAAACTAAACAATTAATTCTTTACACTACTATTTCTCTCTTTTCTCTTTTTTCTCAATTTCACAAAATTTTCAATGTTCAAGAGTTGGTCAGCATGCAGGCCCGAGACAATAAATGCAACACGTAAAATGCATCATGATGGTCTTTTCATTTCTGGTTACCTGTCCTAGACGGACCCAACCCCTGTGTTGAGTGCCCTAAGTCATATGCACGCGATGCAAATAAGTGTTCCTACTAGGTATCCGGCATAAAGTCAAGTTATTCTAGGTTCAAATCCTGGGTATGTGTTCTAGACTGTGTACCCGAGTGGACAACTCGAGTCGAGGAGGGGGCTA
Source organism: Nicotiana glauca (assembly GCA_026770625.1). NCBI lineage: Eukaryota > Viridiplantae > Streptophyta > Magnoliopsida > Solanales > Solanaceae > Nicotiana > Nicotiana glauca. The sequence continues at coordinate 122,914 of MU697088.1, read as the reverse complement.
CGTACCGGGGACCCGCGGGATCGTCTGGCTTAGTAACTTGTCCTACCTCTTTCTTATTTCAGGGTATTGACACTAAGAGAATAGGGAGTCTCAACCGGTAAGCACATCCCCGAAGGTAAGAAGAGAAGGGTTTCGGCACAATTTATATACAGTTTAGATAATATCAAAGCGGTAAACATTTAGCACATTAAGCAGGAAACATGTAGGAAAATCTGATATAACCAAATACAACAATTTATCTAAGCTCGAATTCTGAACCCTGAACAAAATGTTATGGGTTCTTTTCCCCATCAGAGTCGCCAGAGCTGTCACACCTCCCATTTTCACCTACTACACCCCGTGAAGGGCGTAATAAAGCGAGTTTTTGCTCTTGAAGGACAATCGGAACGGGATTTAATTATTAATATTTCGGAGTCGCCACTTGGGAGATTAATGGTGTCCCAAGTCACCGGTTAGATCCCGAACCGAGGAAATTTTAACTCCGTTAACAGTCTGCGAATCAGAAATCTGAGTAAGGAATTCTGTTAACCCGGGAGAAGGTGTTAGGAATTCCCGAATTCCGTGGTTCTAGCACGGTCACTCAACTGTTGTATTTGATTTTATCTGATTTCAAAAATATGTTCTTACATATGTGCCTTTTATTAGTAATCCGCTTTTATTATATATTTATTTTTAATAAGAATTGCAACATCGTAAAAATATATCTTGAACCACGTCGCACCAGTTCACCCGTAGCTTTTGATACATTTCAACTTCGTTGAGATTTAGATTTGGGTCACATAAATGTGCACCCGAGTTGAAGAAAGTAATTTAATTAAATCATGCCTAAAGATTCTAGCGTACTATTATTTTTGTGGTAGGCCGTGAAATTCACTAAACGGCCCTCCCAAATTCTAATTATTTTAATAACCATCTATTGAGGGCACCGCAATTTATTTTGTTTTGACGAGGTTCGCCTCATTATTATTATAGAGGCCCAATTCAAACGTAACTAAGATTTTTCTATTCTTGTTTTTGTCTATAGTAGTAAAAGACGAAGTTGGGCTAGATCTTATTATTATAAAACTACCAATCATTCCAGTGAGACAACGGCAGTTTGGCCACAGGCCCAAAGGGCCCAAATTGCTTCAGCGACCACGTAAGGATGAGGTTCCCGCGAACATAAGCCTTGGGCTTGACATTGGCCCAACAAATAGAGATGGACCGTACTGAGATGGTCAAGGGGATCGAATCCCCACCGCTGGGATACCCTACTCGACTTTTGCACACAATAGCCGAAGTTACATGGACGGATTCATCAGGTAACAACAAATGAAATACTATACTCTTTAAGATTTAACCTGATATTCTGTAGGTATCCAATTATCTACTGATTAACTAACTCAAATAGTTTAATAAATCACATACTCAACCCAAATGATTCATTAATACCAAATCCTTAAATTACCAGAACCTGAAATTAATAGCAAGCTTAAACTACTCCTGATTTCGAAATTTAAAAAAAAATATAATAATAAGAAAGCAAATACTAACTACAACTAACAAACTAATAGCCCATTACAAGTGAGAGTCTGTCCAGTCCAAATTGTTTTTTATAGAATAGATAAAGCTAATTTAAACAACCCTATAAACTCATTCCTAACATGCAGAAGTTCAGCTTCAGTCCACTTTGTAAGAAATTCACATTAGTTGAAGATAGATGTTCTCGAACAAATCCTTATCTACCACAATTAAAACCAACACTAATTTAAATTAACACCAAGCAACTGTGGGCGAATAGGCGACATTGAGCTCAAATCTTCATTTTCATTCCAATGGCAAAGTGTGTACAAGTGTACCTGGGAATTAAATGTCAACAGAGCAAAGAAGGTGTTAGCACAACAAGAACATATTGCACAGCCTCAATCCAGAATAAGTTTGAAAATCAACAGCAACAGCAAGTAACCAAACCCAATGGACTCAATTGAACTTGAATACACTCAAAATAGGAACTGTAAGCTGCAGAGTAATTCCAGCCCCCTCCAGGTGACCAAAACAAAACCAGAAATCCAAAGCTACCCCAATTTCAACCCCAGCAGACGTGAAACCACTTGAACAGCACCACACTACTTCAATAAACCCAAAACTTAATGGAAAACTATCAAAATATGAGGAAAACTAGCCAATATCAGAATCAGATCTGCAAAAATCTCGATGAAACAGTATATTTTTTTATTTTTCAATATTTTGTTGTTTCATTTTTTTTTATGATTTCTGAAGATTTGGAGCTAAACTAAGAATTAAAAATCAAAGAGAGGGAGTTTTGGAGGAATTTTTTGACTGAAAAGTAGACCCTCGACAAGGCAAAATACATTCCTTTTATAGGCACAAAGTGAGCTCCATGGATTTTTAGCCTTCTTTTTAAGTCCTTATTCAATTTTCAGTTTAGTCCCTTATTTTTTGCCTTGTGACTCAAGTCACACCTTTTATTTTAACTGAAAGTACCTGGACACCCACACCTAGAAGCTTCGAGGGAATTCTAGCTAGATTCCATGCCCTGAATTTCCCCAAATGCCTCTGGAATAAAACTAAAACTACAACTATAACCAAACCAACTCCTAATCCCTGAAATTTACCCCCTGTCTAAACTAACCCCAAATTAATCGACCAAAACCCCTTAACAGTAAGCAAACTAACAATTAAACTAGTCCTTTAAACCTAAGCTATCACTAAACTAATTGAAGTTTAAAAGGAGTTTAAACTAAGCTAATATAATCTGAAGAACATAATCAGTAACTAGATCAAACAAAAAAGACTTCAATCATACTAAACCAAAAATTAAACAAACTAAAACTTAATCAGTCAATTAGCACATGAGAAACACAGCATCGATAAAGCAGAAACTAACTCAGACAGTTGTTCTAATGAAACTAATTAACTCGGCTTGATCTAGGCTAAAGAATCATGTGGAAATTGAAAGAATATTGAACTAATCAACAAAGAACAATGCAAACTAAACTAATTAGGAACAAAACACAAAAGGAAAAGCAGACTTACTGGTAAAAACTCCGGCCAATTAACATCTTTCAATTAGGCCATTTTCGATGTTATTTGAATGCCCTAGACGGTGAAATCTTCATGCAAATGGTGAGAGAATCATATTGTGCCCATTTGGTACAATTTGGCGCATTTAGTGTTTTGGCCGAAAATTTTCAAATCAAAATTCGAACAATTCCGGTCATATTTTAGGGAAGGGACTTAGGTATTTGAGATGAAGAGGCTGAGGAGAATCTACGTTGTTGATTTGGCGGCCATTGGCATAACTGACGTCGTGGTCGGAAAACTTTTCAACAAAGATTCGACGCGTTTGAGTAAGATTCGGCGGAAGAAGGGGGCGGATTCGGACAGAGGACGAAGAGAAGAATTTGGGGTGTTATTTTGGGACGGATTGATGAAGGTGGCGTCGTCGCCGGCGGCAACTTCCGGCGGCATTAAGATACGAGGAAAGCAGCTTATCCTTTTAGGGTTTAATTATTTTTTGGACAATCTTATGTCAAAATGAAACTCAACTGTGGCCGTTGGATTGGGTTATTAGACGGACGTGATTACAAACAAGAAACGACATCGTTTTGAGAAATGGTCCTGGATCGGGTAGAAAAAATCGGGGTCTGGCCGGGTTTTGCTGGGTGTGGGTGATGTGGTTTTGGGCTTGAAGATTAAAATGAGCCCAATCTTGGTAGCCCTCCCTTTTGTACCCTTTTTTCTTTTCATCTATTTTCCTATTATTTTCCTCTTTTGTTTTTCCACTTTATATTTTTTGATACTAATTTTTTGATTTATAAAGATTACAAAAATTAAAAATAAAAAACTAAACTAAACTAATTGATGCCTAAAATTATTTTTTTAAAATATTTCAAGACCAATTCACAATTAAATGATAAAAATGCTAAATGAACTATTTTTGCCATTTTCTTTATATTTTACTTTAAAACAAATTAACCCCTAATTAATATTAAAATGAAAAATTAAATGCAAATGCAAATGTATTTTTTTTATTTTCATATGAATTATCATGCACAAATAAAATACAACAATTACCACAAAATTCAACAGAAATTATAAAATAACAAGAAAATTATTTTATTTGAATTTTTGGGAACAATTTGCTTGGGCAAAAATTACATGCTCACATGAGGTACGCCCTCGTTTATCCATTATATTTGTGAGAGTGGCGCTAGTTAGCCAGTTAGTCGTCGGTATGACCATTAGATTGATGGGGCACAGGATGCCAATTGTTAGATTTCAGATGCTGGGTCTTCGCGAGTTGTGGTTTGTCCGAGACTTGGTGAAATTGTGGAAAGAGTAGGATAAGACCTTCTGTGAACATCATTGTGTGACATGAGTTATTGACTTTTTTTTTTCTTTTCTCCTTGCTGTGTTGTGACTTTAGGATTTAGGTTGTGATTCTGCCGTCGTTTTGTATCATCATTTATTATATTCTTGTTGTTAATTGTTGTACTATTTAAGTTCTGTAGTACTTCTACGGTGTTAACCTGTGTGCAAATATGCTTTCACATATGAACTACTTGTCCCAATTCCTTCTTTCCCCGTTTGTGTTTGAACTATGAATGTTGATTTGGTTTTGGGTTTCTGATTGTCCTGTTTCTTTTCTTCTTCAAACTGGTTTTCACTAAGGCAAACTCTTCTATAGCTTTCCAAAACATATTTGAAACTAATCATTGTAAAAATTATTTCCAACTCAACTCTTTTAAATCTATGTCAAGCTCTCTCACATATACTCTTAGACCACTAGGTTCTTCCCTTTTTGTGTGACCCTTACCTTGGGACCCTTGAGCTCCCTCTGAACTTGGACACATTAAAGCTGGCCTTTTCATACTGCACTTACTCTGTCTTGCCTATTAAATCTGGGTGTGAGCACTGCCCTGGATCCCTCGAGGTCCTTAAGGAACTCTAACACACCCAGATATGAGAAACACTATGGAAGAATCTTGGCACTTGAGGTGATTTATTACATAACTCAGGAAGGAAGTCCTAATCAGGTGCTGAAAGTCTGGGCCTGTTTCAGGCTCTCTATAGTGTAATTTTCACTTTTCTTGTATAATTCATTTAAGTGTTAGTCTGTAATAATTGTTTGTAGACGACTCTAGGGTTGGATAGTGAAAAAGGGTGGGTAATATGCATGTTGTAGTATAATCTAGAGTAGTGTCATTTTCCTAGGTTTACTTTCTCTATGGGCAATAACAACCATGTTTAGGTACAACATGCCAAGCATTAGATATTATGCTATTTAGGATTTATATGTTATGTTTTCAGCATCTCATCCACAATTAGAAATCCTATCTATAGGGTAAATAACAATAAAATAGGCTGCTATTATGTGATTCTGCCCATGTAAGCATGTTCTGAAATTTCATTTAAAGATCCTGCCTTTGGGTAAACGTGTTAACACAATTTTTTATTCATGCACTCACCATATTGCAACTATGCTCCGCACTTAGAAATCATTCTTTAGGTAAACAACATCAAAAAAACTATCACTCCTGCCTATTTTGAAACCGTGCATAACTTGATATGCATTCAGAAATCCTGTTTGAGTTATAATGCAACATGCATTAGACATCATATTATAGGATCGCACTTATTCAATCACACCTAGTCTAAATACAGATGTATAAATAGTACTTCTGTTCTAAACAAACTGGTAATTAGTCTCTGGATGTTTGCAACATTTAGAATTTCAAATTGCATGCTATTAGGTATAACAACCTGGAATTATGAACAAAATCTGAATAACTTCTACATGTTATTTTACGCCTAGGCAAGCCTTAGGTAACCAACTTTAAAATAAAACCAGAACTATTTTTGTGATTAGTGTTTAACTATCAATGTGTTAAAACCAGTAGGCAAGCCTAATTCAGACTTCTTTTCTTAGTCATTTAATAAATATGGTTCTGCTGTTATCACTTAGATACCATGCTTTACGGATTTTTAGTTCAAGTGTGGACCTTATCTGTGTATGAGTCGTGCTATCTATGTGCATTACTTGTGGAGGTATATCTGAGCATTCTATCTGTTTACTATGCTTTCCCCCTAAATGCAGTCCTATATATTCCTATTTGTCTCCTAGTATTTTGCCGTTAAACCTGAGGGTCTTCCTAGAACCCACCCCCCTTTTTATAGGATAGAATTCCTAAATTCCTCCGGGACTAATAGGAAGGAACGGGCAACAGCATGCAATAGGAGTCGAGACCAACCTTCGTTTTAATTACCTTCATGAGGCGGGAAAGGGTAGATATGGATATGATGACCAGTGCATTAATACCCTATGTAGCGCCTCTTTTGAGGAGTGTCATACCTGATATTGCATTGATGTAATCCATATTATAAACAAATCTAGGACACCCCTCTTTCATTCACGAATATGCTTAGATTTTAATTCTTTTCAAAATCTCGCTTTTTCACTAATTGTTTTTTTCAAACACTTGTGTATTTAAACTTAAATCATCTGCTATTTGAGCCATACTGTCACGACCCCAGCTCACCCTCCATGAACATGTCGTGATGGCACCTAGTCCCTATGACTAGGTAAGCCTAACAATGCAGAAGAAAATAAATAAAACTGAACTGGTAAAATAAATAGGGTTTAAGATGCCGCTCGGCACATACCACAACAATTCTCAAAGCTATCAAACTCCCCAAAACCCGAAAACTCAAAAATCACAAGCTAAGGGATATATAAGAGGCTCTGACTCAAGAATATCCACACAAGGAGAAAATACTGAAAGAACTATACTTATTACAGAAAAGCTGGAAAGGGACTCCTCGGTCTGCGGACGTAGCAGATATACCTTGAAGTCTCTACCGATACGCCTCCTTCCAATGCTGACAGAACTGAACGGGAGTACCTGTATCTCCACAACAAAAATGTGCAGAAGAGTAGTATGAGCACACTACGGTGGTGCCCAGTAAGTATCAATACTAACCTCAATGGAGTAGTGACGAGGAACAGTCAAGGCACCTACCGGTCGATAAACAGTATAATCATAGGAATAATGGTAACGATATATGAACATTTAAAGAATTCATGAACGACCAAAAATGCTACAATTCACAATAAGGAGTCTATCACAAAGGGTTCATGCCCAGGAGCTTAATAGTATTAGATTAATGTGTACTAAATAGAGTTACTCATCAGGTTTAGGGGGAAGGGTTCAGTATCGCGTAGTAACTAGGTGTCACAAACACATGCTTATAATATATTGGGGGGTTGGGCTTAGGGCAGAAAAGTAGTAGAAAATTGTAAGAAATTAGTAGACATACTGAATTACAGAGAAGGGGTAGTCACATGGAAAAATAGGCATTCTATTTGCAAGGGAGACATCAGAACCACAAATAAAAGCATAAGAGAAACAAAATGAAGTGCAATACAAATAGAGACATATTGTTTTGGATGTTGTAAGTTAAATTGAAAACATACCAGTAAAAATTAGAGAATAAGTGCAGAGTGAGGAGTGAAGAGAAGTACAATGAAAGGAAGTAGTGCGGTAATGTGTAGAGAAGTAGAACAATAGAGCGGTAGAGCAATGTAATCACTCTGTTTTGGCTTGCAGCCGACTGAGTATTAAGTAAACATCAGGAGAAGCAAGAAAGTATGTATGTATCTAAGAGAGAGTTCAGAATAGTGTAATTGTTCCCTCTAAGACTTTAGAAGATAGACATTTATATAGTAGTTTGAAAACTGGTTAAAACAAGGCAAGAATCAATTCTTCAGTAATTATAGAACTCAGTATAAAAATTTGTTCGAATCTTCATTTGATTAAGCGAGTCAATGTAAATGGTAAAGAGTATGTGACAAGTAAGGAAAGAAATCATACACGGCTGGAGTATAACAAATAAGGAAAGATTTCAAAATAGTACCAGTATAGAACAGGTAATTAAGGCTAGGTTCATAAAGTTTTCAAACTAATGAAACAAGCAGTAAGAATTAAGTAGCAATGAAGACAAGGCATGGGAAAATTAATAAGGTAAGCAACTAATCAAATTAAGTGGAAAGGTAGGATTCAAGGTCCAAAGGAAAATGTTCAAAGAACACCAAGTAATAGGGAATTCAGAATCAATCAAAGAGAAAGACATGGGAAAGAGTCAGCAAGTTTAACATATAAATATAGTAAGACATGAGTTGCCAAGAATTGGCACAAACTCTAGCAAAACAAGAAGATCAAATGATACTAAATCAGTGAGAAAGTTGCAAGTCTTGATGCAAACAGTCAAGATAAACACAAACACATAGAATTGGTGTAAGTCTAGGCTGAGAAACTCAGTATAAGCATATCAAGGCAAGGCAGTCACAAGGAATTACAAGAACTCAAAAGAAACATGAGAATCAGTAAGTCATGCTAATACATAGAAACCAAACGAAGATACCTAAAAATTAGGATTTTTGACATAGGCTAGTTAGGGTCAAGGAAAAACGCAACAAAATCAGTCAAAACACATAGACATAGGGGATTAAACACTTAAAACCATAAAGCATTTTGAAGAAAACGTTTTTCAGAAACCCTAGTTTAGGAAGATGATAAACCACTCGAAAATCCGGAGATTTTCCATGAAAATATTTAAAAAAATAAGTCCGATCCTTCTTAGATCTGTACAGATCTAAGAAGCTTAAGAGATGAAATTAGGGTTTTCAATAGAATAACTCGAATAGACGAGAAAGCTTAAACAAACGTTTGCAGATTAACACAAAAAATGAGAAGAAAGAAGCGTTTTCGAAAAGGTGTTTAAGAACCCCAGTTCAAAGATGAAGTGTTACTTTAGAAAAATAGGAAAAACCTTTGAGGAAAACAACAAAAAGTCATAATATACACAGATCTAAGACATATGTAAAAGAAATCGGAAAATCTAAATGTTAGGGTTTCAGAGAACACAGAGAAGATGACAAACCCTTAAAGTGTTAACAGTTTTAGCCGAAAAAGTCATAGATCTTATTCGAACACCCTAAGGTAGCCGAAAAAGTCATAGATCTTACTCGAACAGCCTAAGGTGGCCGAAAAATGGCATGAAGGACCATGGGTAGGAGTTGAACCGCTCCAGGTTCACCTGAGGATCTTATGGTATTGTCAAACCGGTGTGGGGTGAAGTAGAGGCCAGGAGATGCTGAGAGGCCACGGTTTCCGGTAAGGGAGGTAACTGCAGAAGGTGGACAGGGTCTATCGGAGAGGAGTGGGGAGGAGAAACTTCTAGAGAGAACCATAGATAAAGAGAGGGAGATAGAGAGACCGGTTGAGAGAGAATGAGAGATGGGTGATAGTCATTAGGGTTTAATATGGTAAAGGATAATCCAGACCGTTGATCAAAGATGATCAATGGCCAGGATTCAACAAGATTGGGTTGTGTTAGGTCGGTGTTTGGGCCAGGGTTATATTGGGCTTTTGTAGTTGGTTTTGGGGCTGGTTTGACTTAGGTTATAATTTAAATAAGAGTGGCTAATTGTTAAATACCCAATTAAAATTAGATGAATAATTAATAAAAAGAGCTAATAATTAGATAAACTAAAATTAAGGCTAAATATGTGAAATTAAGGTAATTAACTAATATGTAAAATATAAAATAACTGATTATTGAATTAAAATAGCAAAAAGTGTACAATTAGACTGTAATTGCAAAATTATTGTAATTATAGCCAAACAATGCCAAATTGGCTAATTTGTCAAATAATTAAATCCTAATAAGATTACAAATGATGTATTGAGCTAAGAAATACTTTGAAATTACTTGTAATATAATTTATGAATAATTATTGGATATAACATATTGAATAAATTAGAAAATAAATTGATAATAATAAGGAAAATTATGGAAAAATTCCAATTATTATATAAAGTGATTTTGAAGGCATATATGCAAAAATAAAAAAAAAAGTTTGAAGAAATATTGGGTATCAACAAACTGGTGACTTGGGAAATCATAAATTATCCCAAGTGGCGACTTTGAATTTTAAATAATATAATCATGTTTCGATTGTCACTTAAATTGGAAAAAACTCCCTTATATACCCTTCCGAGGGTAGAAAAGGGAGATGTGATAGAGAGGCATAAAAGCCATCTTAAAATGGGGTAGCCGAACAGAAAAATACCAATTGTGGATGATGATGATAACGAAGAATATTCTTTCATGTCAAACGCAGCTGGTGATGATGATGATGAGACTGATGATGATAAGGCTCTGAGGTCTGCACAGCGGTGATTAACCTTCATCCTGGAGTCTGCCAATCTGATACAAACCTTAGGGAGACCCTCAAACTACTTGTATTTTATTTTGATATTATGCAGTGATGACAATGCAATGTTGTTTGTTGGGGGTGTCTTTAAGGAGTACATTTTGTTTATCCATTGCTACTTTAACTTATGCCCTTGACTTGTTTATTATGTTGTATGTATATCGTGTGCCATTGTCGGGCTTGTTTTGATATTGCTTATTATGTGCTCTTGACGAGCGTAGGTGTGAGTAGTTATATATGTGTGGATTAGTCACTTTTGTTGTTCTATTTTATATTATATTCTTCCTTTATTTATGCTTTAGTAATTTATGTTATTTTGCTCCTTTAGTATTAGTTGTTTTTGTTAATTATTTTCTTTTCTAGTTTCTATTATTTTATTTCTTTGGGTTTTCTTTATGCTACGATTCTTTCCCAAGGCACATTTTCGTGTTGAATAGGGTGAGTTTTCCCTATGATGGATGGTGTGACGACTTTCTTAAGGGAATTAGTTTTGTTTTGTTATGTGGAGACTTTTAGATTATTTGATACTAAAAGAATTAGTCTCTTGCATGAAAAATGTGAATTAAGAATACCCCTCCAAATTTTGATTTTAAACTGAAAAAGTATGTGCATGAGAAGGAATAATTTGTGATAACTTTTTGGCTCCTTTAGTGACTCTTTGCCCACTAATTGGCATGATATTGCTAAAATTATCTTATAAAAAAAAAGGGAAATTGATCCGTCTTGACTATTTCATGTGCCATTTGTGTTAGTTTTTGTTAGAAATAATTTTTGTGTTTACTTATAACTTCTAGAACTTGCCTGGTTGGTCTTTCAGTGCTAATGTTAGTTATGTTTGGTTGGAGGGATGACCTTAGACATTTTTTGTCATCTTTGAAAACCCTCTTTAGCCTTTCAAGCCTATCATTGCATAAATATTATCACTAGCCTACCCCATTTAAGGCTTTAACCTTTTCTTTGGCCACCTCATTACAAACTTTTACCCTTTTGTGAAATAATTCCATCTTTTGAACCCGCCCCTCCTTGAATATTGAGAATGAGGCTAAAAGCCTAAGTTGGGGTGTTGGTGTCATGTTGAAAATTGGTAAAGTTGTACATTGAGGTTTAATTACTCAAGCTCCATTATAAAGTAGTTATATAAAATAATTAAATAAAAATTTGTATATATAAATATAGAGTCTTGATAAAATTAGGGAGGTACTTTAAGGTGGTTCTATGTTGGTAACTAGATGCCAATAAAGGCTATGTGGTTTAAAAAGAAGCAAAATGCAAAAAGAAAGACAAATGTGAATAGTGTTGAAGGAGGGTGTAGTCACTTGTATCCCAAATACGTATCCTACCCTTTCCTAAACCTACATTACAAACTTAAAAGGTTCTTACGTGATCTCCAATTGATTGTTATTGAATAGGCATCAAATTAAAATAAGGGTAAGCTTATGGCATGATAGTTTGTAACACCTGAAATTTTTTGTTCAGAGTGAGCGTCTGTGTGTATTTGCCCCTTGTGTTATTATTGTAAATATGGTGATTTTTGGACTTTATTTCTTGTGAGGGAATATGAATTAGTATGCATTGGTAACTATATATCGCAAAATCGGAGTGTCCAATTTCTCGTCATTAAGGCATTTCAGGAGATAATCTCTAAACCTCGAGTCTGCAAAGTTGCGGTCGAGTCTTATTCCTCGAAACTCGTCGATGCCCGGCCTAGAGGCAATATTGACCGTGGAAAGGTTAAACATGGGGAGTTCCCAAGACACACGGCTAAGTCTGACAAAGCCTAGCCAGCCTGCTCTGAACCCGAATCAGGGTGTCATGGCTAGCTGTCCCATCTCCATATCTTTACAATTAATGTATTTTGCAAAATGTTGGGATTCCCCTTCTATTTAAAGAGGATCCTAACCATTTTGTAAGTGACGACTTTTGCTCCAACTACTCCACATGAAATATAGAAGAACATTATCTTTTCTCTCTAACATACTATCTCGATATTACTACTCTTATTTATTATCTTCATGCTTGTTCCTTATTTATTGATTATCATTGTCATAAAAAGCCTCCCTTAATTATTTTGTAACTATTAGAACTACCTCGATTGCCTCTGATAGCTCGAGCATGAGCCCTTGAATTGACCTCGAGGCCCCAAGTCCACAAGCTCAAGGCCATGAATAACTAGCCTATCGGTTTGATTATAGATTTCCCCTTAAATCTATTTTGTCATTAAATATCACATATCTAGCATCAACTGCTTAACAACTAGCATAAAATAGATCACGTATTTTTAGAGTCCCATCAACAAATTTAATTATTATTACCATTTTTACGGTAAACAGTTTGGCGCCCACCGTGGGGCTAAAAATAATAGTGATTATTTTCTTGCTGGTTTTGTTACACAATGCAAGTTATCTTTCACACTTTTTCTTGTCCAAAATCTTCAATTTCAGGGCAAAAAGTTTGGCTCGGTAAACAGAGTTGAAAATGACAATCTTGAAAACCAGGGAGAAAACGATGTGGCTTTTCCAGTTGTTGGTGCACCACCACAAAACCTCGAGAACGCACCAGGACTGATTCTAGTGGACGCTAGTTCGTGCGACGCACAACAAGTCGATGAAAGCTCACGTACCAACAGAACCGTAAACCAAGAAAACCTACAAGGAGCTCAGAAAACCTCAACCAAGGAAAAACGGGAGGTTAACCTCTATGTTATTTTTGAAATTTTGTAGGCACAACAGCTGGCTATCGCTCAGCTACAAAGCCACCGAAAAACTCCTAGCACAGTAGCACCAGGAACAGCTCCCCCTGTTGAACAAGTACTGGAGAGATCGAGAAATAATGGGTCGATAACTAATCTTTCCATTGTAAAACTGCTCAAGTACCTCACCTAAAGGATCAAATTGGGTTAAAAAATGATAGCACTCAACAACAAGAAGGTCGAGACCTACAACTCCAGAGTCAGCAAAATCTGAAGCGCACCCCCGGTCCTGAAAGGTATGGATTCGAAGAAGTTCGTGCAAAGGCCGTTCCTAGAGGAAGCAGCTCCAAAACCCATTCCAAAGAACTTCAACATGTCAGAACTCCAAAAGTACAATGGGACCTCAGACCCCAATGAGCACGTTACTGCCTACACATGCATAGTGAAGGGCAACGACATAAAAGACGATGAGATCGAGTCCGTCTTATTGAAGAAGTTTCAGGAAACACTCTCGAATGGGCCATGATATGCTATCAAAACCTAGCTCCCAACTCCATAGACTCATTTTCCATGTTGGCAGACTCCTTCATAAAGGTACATGCCAATGCCATCAAAGTAACAACGAGGAAATCTGGCGTGTTCAAGATCAAGCAGAGGGAGAACGAAATGCTGGGAGAGTTTATATCTTGCTTTCAATCGGAACAAATAGAATTACCACCTGTCTCTGACGACTGGGTAGTACGGGGCTTCACTCAAGGCCTAAATGTGTAGAACTCAATGGCTTCAAGGTAGCTGAAAGAGAATATGATCGAGTATCCCGCCGTAACCTAGTCGGACGTCCACAACCAATACCAGTCAATGATCAGGGTCGACTATGATCAACTAGGAGCCCCATCGGGCTCAGTAGACCCAAGAAGGCTTCCGATGAAGGAGCCAAAGCCAAACAAAGAAAGGTATTAGTCATACATCGAAGAGATGAGGAACGACCCGAGATGCAACCCGCCTTGCAATGATCGATTGATGAACTAATGACAGAATCCTCGGTGGCTGATCAACACAACCGGATCCAATGAAAACACGAGGCCAACAGGGGCACCTCTCTTATTAGAATACAACTTCAATGTCGAAGTGTCGGATATCGTGTTCTCCATCAACAAAATCGGAGACACCAGATGGCCCAGGCCTATATAGTCAGATCCTTCCCAAAGGAATCATAACTTAGTATGTGAATTTCATAACACTCACGACCATATAATCTAAGATTGCCACCAACTCTGAGAGAAAGTAGCGAGGCTACTCAATAAAGGCCACCGCCGAGAATTCTTAAGCGACCGAGCAAAAAATTTGTTCCGGGAAAGAGTAGCGGCCAAGAAGAATGAAGCGAGCGAGCCACAACATGTTATTCACATTATCTTGGGAGGCACGACACTCCATAGGAACCGTGATGAGAAGGACAAAAATATCTATCACCAGAGACAAGTGAAACCGAGCATACGTACACGAAGAGGCCCTAACATTCAGCTAAGATGACTCCGAGACCTTGTCTCAACCTCATAATGACGCACTGGTAATATCTTTCCTCGTGAATACATTTCAAATAAAATGTGTACTCGTGAATCCAGGTAGCTCGGCCAACGTTATCAGGTCGAGGGTAATAGAGAAGCTCGGACTGCTAGAAAAAACCGTGCCCACCACTCGAGTCCTCAACGGATTCAACATGGCAAGTGAAACGACAAAAGGAGAAATCACCCTCCTAGTTCGCATGGCCGGCACAACCCAAAATGTGAAATTTCATGTCATCGAAGGAGACATGAAGTACAATGCCATGTTCGAACGATCCTGGATACACTGCATAATAGAAGTACCCTCCACCCTCCACCAAATGATGAAATTCCCAACAAAAGATGTGATTAAAACCGTCTATGGGGAACAGCACACGGCAAGTAAAATATTCACGGTGCATGATGTGGCACCGGCACCAATACCTCTACTCTCGAAAGAGCCAAAGGGCAATCAAAATACATCTTCGGTTAAGACCGATTAAAACGTAACAGAGGATCGTGACGTGTCCTTTTTACAAGAGATAGGGACATATCGAACCTCAGAACATCACCGGCATATCCCACACTAAGTTACGATTGTCTCCCTCTTCATTTTCTATATTTAACACTAACCTTTATGCAAGCGCCCGATCAAAGTTGTCAAAGCACTAACCCAACTCGAACACCTTAAGGTTTTAAAGCATCTATTACACTATTTTCCTTCGACTAATTTTTTGTCCCGAAGAGGGTTTTACCGGCAAGGTTTTTAACAACGCGATGCCTATCTGCTACCTAAGGAAGATCAAACAATGTTCAAGGTTTATTTCGCAATCAACCCCGAACACTAGAGGGCATCCCCTCAAAAGACCATTCACTTAGAAGAGCCGAGAAACGTCAAATAGGGTCCCAATAGGAAAATGATGTACCTTCCAAATGGTCGAATGAACCATGCCTGCATAACCGGTCCCCCGAACAAAACTATGTACACTTGTGTCAAACAATCAAAGAACACCTTTTGTCAAAACATCTCATACTCCAACGGAAACTCAGCATTTTCACCAAAATGGTCCCTTCATCAAAAATGTCCTGAATACTCAGAGACTGACGTCAATAATTCGGCACCCGCATGACCTCAGGGTCAGAATTCCAAACCCATAAGCCCTTAACGAGGTAGCACGAAAATCACAAAACATCTCCAAAGCCAAATGTGCTCCAAACACTCAGAGACTTGCATCAAAATCTCAACAAATGCATGACCTCAGAGTCGAAATCTCTGAAACCATAAGACATCAACGAGGCAATACCTAGGTCACGAGTAACGGCTCCCGAGCCAAAACAACCTCGATGACTCGGAGACTATCGCCGATCATAACTTTTTTTAAAACCCGAGTCCGTAAGACCACAAGTGGCAGACTAGGTCTCATAAGACCTATAAAAGGCAACAACAAATCGATAAGACCTCAAGCATGGCATAAACCATACTTGTACCAAGTGTCTAAAAACACTAAGACCTCAAAGGCATGAAAAATTTGTAAAACATTACAACAGGAATAAACTCGATCCCGAAGTAAAGGTTATATATCAAATTTGCAAGACCCTTAAAAAGGCATACCCTCGATATAGACACCTAAACTACTACACTCAAGACCAAAAATGGATCCAGCCAAGCACAAATGACTACGATCATATGGCTGTAGCACCCGAACTAACGTGACTTGGGGACACCCGACCGTCGCTACAAAATCATAGGCCATCACATTGACTCTACTTCGAAAAAAACCGGTTAAACAGGCTACCCTCAATATACACAATAGAGGTTCAACCATGTCAGCCCCAAATCACAAGGTTCGAGCTATTCAGCCTCCGAGCCAAACCTCCCGAGGTGCTCGAACATCACTACAAATGACTTGAAATCGAGGTTCTACCCTAATCGACGACAGGTCAGGAAAAAATTATTTCAAAAGTCCTTAAGGAGAGGAAAATAAAGCCAATAAAAGGGCGCTTCGACCCAAAGCGCAAGATCCATTGTCACCAGCTTACATTAAAAGGTCGCATCAGCCCAAAGTGTAAGAGTCATTGTCACCAGCTCACACAAACATGAAAACTTTAGGGTCGATTGAGCTCGAGTCGAAACCTGACTCGGAGACTGAAACCAAAATAGTTAAGCAAAAGCATAAGAGCTCAAACGCTAGCTTATACTAAAGGTCGCATCTACCGAGCGCGTAAGAGCCCTGGCCAGCCTAATGAGCCCCAGGGCCATATCATGAATCTAAATATTCTCACCGACTCTAAGACCATTTCACCTGGCCAAGTTCGAGACAAAAAGGGCTACAGAAGAAGTAAAGCCACAAGTTTTTCTTTGATACATTTAAGTGAAAAAATGCATCCTCTATCTACAAACATGCCCTAAAAATGCTACATAAAAATGGCAAAATCTATGCCTTACCCTTGGGAGCTACGGCCTACTGGCCTCATGTCCACTCTCCTCGGTGTCGGACAGGAGTATCCAAGCATCATGCTCATCTGCCCTCACTCTCGCCAACTCTTCCGAGAGGACAAAACCCTAGCGCGGGTCTCCTCGAGAATCTTTCTTCGAGACTTCCAATGAGCATATTCTTTTATCCTCTCTTGGCGATCGAGGACCCTCCTCAACTCGGCTTGAGCATCAGTAGTGTCCTTTAACTAAATCACCATCTCCTAATCAGTCTTAGTTCGGCTTAGCACTGCTCCGGTCCGGGCATCAACGATCTTAGCCCTGACCTTCGAAAGCTTGGATTAGAGCTTCGTGATCATATCCACTTAAACTAACGTATTATAACAAGCTAAGAAGAGTTGAACCTCAAAGGCAGGAACTTTAGCCAAGAAATCCTTCTCCTCTAAATCCTGAACCTCCGCCCGAGCTATTATCTTGTCACAGTCATTCTTGATTTAGTCGGCATCATCCTGAAGACATTCTAGCGCCTCCGTCTTTTTCTGTAACTTGGATATACGAAGAGTTAACCTGGCGGAATGCATACTCGCCCGGGACAGATAATTACCTTTTCCATCAAGTAGCTCTCATAATTTGAGCTCTGGTATGCCTCAGCTCACAAGTGTGCCAACTCGACTTCCTTTTCCTTGCAAAGGAGCCTAAGGGATCTATCCTCGTCCAGAGCTTTCTGAAGCCTAGCTTTATGATGGAGTAGCTCAGACCTGAGCTTGTCAAAAGCCTGCAATAGAAAACATGATAAATAAAGGAAGATGCAAGACTCAAAAGGCCTATGTAGAAACTCACAGTGAAGTAAAGTCGACGGACTTCCTCGAAGGCTGAGCACACATCTATTAATCTAGTCCCCTCAGCCCTGGAAGAATCGACTCCGATCGAGGCTCGGTCGCTTGGAGAAACCACCTTTCCAAAACCAGGAACTTTGAGCTTAGCAAGCTCATATGTTGTTTTTGTCTAAAAGCCCGGCCCGGTTTCGCCTTACTCTGAGCGCCATCACCCTACGAGTGCAAATCCTATTTATTTTTGTCATTCATTAGCCCAAAAACTGGCAACCCCTGCCCATCTCTGGAGGAGCATGGCCTCGCCTCAGACAACTCTCTGATACCTACGGCGCTAAGAGTAATACACATAAGGAGAAAATGTCTCTCTAAATGAACGAATGGAAAGGAAAAAGTAGTACAAACACACACAGTGATGTTTTGCTTTCCATCTACCCCGAGGCGAAGCTCCCTACCTGCATTCCTTGCGAATGGGTCGCCAACTCAGAACCTAACCAGGCAGATCAGGAACGTCTCCCGGCGCCAATAAAATCTCTACAGAAAGGGAAAAAACACATTTACAAGACTAGCCTCTGCCATAAACAAACTTGAGAAGGCACAGGATGCACCACTTACCAGTATTGTTCTAATCCTCGGGGGATAGCATAAGTTCCATGAGGATAACGCCAGTTGTCCAAACCCAGACGAACCGACTAATCCATTCCCGATATCCATATTACTCATCATAAACAATAATGGGCATGGTCGAACGGCACCGCAAGGTTAGCAGGCCTCGATGGTGAAAGGGTCGGTACAGCCTAATGAGATGTCTGAGCATCAATTCAAGCCCCGCATTCTCCACAAAGTACCTCATCATCAACACTATTCACCAAAGCGACGGATGTATCTGCGCCAAGGTAACCTGATACGTTAAACATAAGTCGAGCACAACCCTATCAAGGTGCCCAGTGTGTAAGGATATGTGTACACATTCAGGAACCCATCAACATGATCCGAGATGCCCTCATCAAGGGAAAGTGTCAGTAAAAATACCTTCTCCCCCCATCCGCAGTCTCTCCTCAATAACTTAAGGTGCTCTTCTCCTATCGAAAAAGTAATCTTCAAGGTAAACTCTCATTGATCTTAAACACCGGGAGCAAAACTCTCCCCTCCCTACTGGACAAACCCCGAGGTAGTAGTCATGGCTATGGCGAGACAATAGAATTGAAGTAGGAACCTGCAAAAATACTTTAGTGCTAAGATACTAAAGGGCTCCACGTCGAAACAAAAGGGTAACTATCTAAAATAGTGGGATCTCCCAAGAAGCGGAAGCGACCTAATATATATGAAGAAACGGCAATGGTCCGCCTACCCAAGTTAGGCCCCGGGAGGCCAATGACTTTGACATAAATTTCGAGGTGGTACCCGACATTAAGGACCTCTATCTAAAAGAAGTTAGGCTTTAAGAAGTCGATGACCCGAGTCTATTGGACCAATTCAAGCTTGGTCCAAGGAACAACGGAGGGTTTCGAGAGGCGCCATTTTTGTCAACCGAAGGCCAAAAAGAGTACTCACCCTCGGGTTAGATATTGATAATAGTCAAAAGAGGCACACATACAGAGTATCCATAAATTTAAAAAAAAATATGGCAAGCATCAAAGACGAAAGTCGAGAAAATATCTTTATATTCATAAATGTTTGGTTACAATAGCCCGCAGGGGGCCCTTACATATGATTACAAAAGCCCACAAAGGGTCCTTACACAGAAACAAATAAGAGAAAGAATACACATAGTATAAGCCTAAGGTCCCAGCCTACTCTCAAAAGTGCGACATCGACAGCAGGATCTTCGGACATCATCTCCTAAGGCGCACGACTTCAAAGACAATATCTTCCAACCGTCGTCCCCTCGGGAATCTTATCCCAACCCTCCAAAATGGCATCTTCAAAAAGGAAGGTGTAAGAGCGTAAAGGCGATGGAGAAGAGAAAAATGACAAAGGAGAAGCCGAAAAGAGCGAAGAAGTGGGTGGGTGAAAAATCTGGCTGGTGTGAACTTCGCCAGTACTACTATTGTAAAGCCACTTCTTGGGATATTGCAACGACACGACATGCAAAAGTTACTTGATAGTGTCACCGCACCTCAAAGAAATCAAAGAGGGTGTAGTGCACCGAGCCAGGGTAGGAGGGTGAGCAGCGAAGTATAGTCTGAACACCCTCTTGAGCAGCGATGTATAGTCCAAACACATTCCCTAGACGGGAGAAATCGGCCGCCTTGTCTCATCATTGTTGATACCTAATTTCTTCCTATATATTTTAAATATGCAAAATACCTTCAAAATAGCATATATACACTTATATAAGAATGCACAAGGTTTTTATTATTTTTCCCATAATTTTAAGAGTTTAAATTGATTTATTTTCTATCATTTTATCCATAAAATCTCCATTAATTGTTTCCAAAATTATTATTTTGATAATTCATCTTTTTAATTTCTATATTTGTGCCACAATATGTTAAATATAATTTTTATATATCTTTTCAATCACATTTTAGTACTTTTAAAGCTAAATTATGTATAATTACAATGTTAGCACATTTTAAGATATAATTATATTTTATATGCATAAATTCTCCCCTATATTTTTAAAATGTTAATTATGTATTTTAAAATATTTTGGCACTTTAAATTAGTTTTCTAAAATTATATATTATTTTTATAAATTAAATAAGAAAAACTGGCTATTTAAATAACAGCCAAATTTGGCTTTCAATTATAGCCAAAATTGGATCCCTTTCTAGCCCAATTTCACACCCAAATCACGTGAACCATAACCTATTAACCCTTACCTAAACCCAGAACCCATGTAGCCGGTTAAATCCAGACCGTTGATCTCCTTCACCCGACCCCTAACCCTAGTCTAGTAATTCAGAGACAGCCGCTCTCAAACTCTCTCATCTCCTCTCTTCAATCTCGACCTAACCCTAATCATCTTCAACCGCCGCCTCTTTCTCCCGTCATCTCAGGCGACGTCCCTTTCAAACATATGCCAAGCACTCTCACTCTACTCTTAGACCACTAAGTTCTACCCCTTTTGTGAGAGCCTTGCCTTAGGACCCTTGAGCTCCCTCTAAACTTGGACACCTGAAAGCTGGCATTTCCACACTGCATTTACTCTATCTTGGCTATGAAAACTAGGAATGAGCACTGCTCGGGATCCCTTGAGGTCCTTAGAGAACTCTTACACACCCGGATATGAGGAAAAGCTATGAAACAATCTTCGAATTTAAGGTGTTGCAGTTAGATTTATTATATAACTCAAAGAGGAAGTCCTAATAATCTGTTGTAAATCTGGGCCTATTTTCAGGCTCTCTATAGTATAACTTCTTATTTTCTTTTGTACTAACGTAATTCATTTCAGTATTGTCTCTGGTTACCAACCCTATAGGTGCCCTAACTCACCTTAAGTCGTTAGGTGGAGACTCTTCAAAAATGTAAACCCCCTATCCAAAATGAAAGAGTTGTCCAAACCATATGTCATAAACCCGATTTCGCGAGAAAAAGGGGGCGTGACAGCATGGCGACTCTGCTGGGGATATTTTGGCTTTTACCATTTCATACCATTTTTGTGAATTTTTACCCCTCCTATGTGCAATTATTGCTTGATTCCTATAAGCATTTAATTTCTTCTTCAAAAGCAAAACTGACATATCTTTCTTGTCTCCTTCCTTTATAATGCTTTAAATTATGAACTGTTGTATTTATCGCTTTTTTAATGTGCAGATACATGTCAACTTGCTTTTCGTTATTGCATAATCATGCTCAACATCATACTCCACTCGTGCCAAATAAATACTATAGCAACGCTTGATGAGTGGTTGCGCCCTTACTATATCATTAACCCCCTAAATTCGATAAGGCTTATTTACGGCAAAACTAGTCGATCAGCGATGCAGTCGACAGTTCCATGCCTTCCCCCTTGAGTTTTCCTCTCAAGGTAATCAGTCTAAAACCCATAGAAACCTTACTCTATTTAAAATTGCACATGATTCATGGTCAAACCTAGCCGGGTCAGTTTTGTCCACGTAATGATCCTTTAAGATAGCCTTATACAAACGTCCATTGGGTTTCCCTAAACCCAAACGGACATCATCATGTTCTGTGCATTTATTTGGAGAACTCTATCCTTCATGCTAATTGTTGATGTTAAATAGTTGTGTCTGGTGGGGGTAAGGGCCTAACCTTGTTTGCCTTGTAGAAATATGTGGCACGAAGTCCCCGTTTGGCATGGTCACTGATATCCACCCAAGATTGGTGAGTTGGTGGGAAGATTTACATTCTAGTGACAAAACCCTCGTTAGAAAATATCTGGGTAATCTATCATCCCTCCTGGAGATCCATCATAACAACATGATAATAGAAGTTGCTACCTTATTTTGGGATTGTGAAAGGGTCATGTTTCGCTTTCGGAACATTGAGATGATGCCTTGGCTAGAGGAGATAGGAATACTAACCGGACTAGTATAGGAAACCCCAAGTTTGCTAATGCTTGAGAACCACACAGGCAAGGGTTTCCTAAAAATGATGGGTTTGAAGAAGAATGCAGAATTGGCATGCCTAAAAGAATCGTACATCCCTTTTGAGTACATGTATAAAAGGCACGGTCACAATAAATCATACCATACCTATCATGATGAGTTTTCCATCACCTCCTTAGGACGTATCCATTGTAGGGTATTTGTCTTCATTGTTTACTTCGTGGGCCTAATCGTGTTTCCAATGAAGAAAGGGGGAATCCAGACTAGGCTAGCTGTGGTAACAAAGACCCTAATGGAGGGGATTGGTGGGCAGACCTTCAACATAGTACCCATGATTATTGCAGACATATACCGAGACTTAGAGAAGTGTCAACAAGGAGCGAGGAACTCCGAAAGTTGCAATCTACTACTTCAGCTTTGGCTCTTGGAACATCTATAAAAGGGCGAATACTGACAAGAAATTCAGCGAAGGGCCTGGTAAGATCACATCGCTTTCTACCATCCAAAGCGAATAAATTATATCTCTGACATGTTTGCTCGGCTTGAGAATTCCAAAGAATGGGTCAAGCTCTTTGATAATCTGACTGAAGAACATGTTCACTAGATGTTCAAGTGGTTTCCGAAAGAGGAGTTCATTGCCCGATCCAAGATGCACCTTTCCTGATATTGATTGGTCTAAGAGGAACAAACCCTTATGTCCCTCTTCGTGTTATGAGGCAAGCAGGTAGGAAACAAGTCATACCCAAGGTCGACACAATAAGCCATCGTCATGCTAACTTCAAAAATGATGATAGTCCCCACAAGTTCCAAGCCCAACACATGTGGCACTGGAAGATCGTAATGGAGAAAGACACAATCGAGCCAGACAAATATCATGCCGGTTGTACCCCTTTCTATTCTGGTTGGTTGGAAGACAATTAGGATGGTCTGGTCCAACGAGGGTTCATTCGAGGTCATTGAATTATAGATAAAAAGGCTGAGGCACAAATCAAGTACAACAAGCTGCATCAACGCTACGGATTCATGTTGTTGGGGCCGTAGCATCAACGCTACATCAGGCAGTAAAGTTCAAATGGAATCAACAAGAAGTGATCATTCACGACGACTGTGGCAACCCTATATACACTCGCCAGACCATTCCGGCGATCGAGGGAAGAAGGAAGTTGGGTGGAGAAACTTACCACCACATTGAGTAGGTCAATGATATCGACAAAAACAAATGGTGGGATAGCAAAATTGAGAGTATACGAACCTAGCAAAGGGCTCGGCAAGGACCTCCAAGGAATCTCTAAACCCATAAAATCAAGAAATATGGCACTACCTTCGGTTTAGGATATGAATACACCTAGGAAGAATCCAATAGCTGATCATCACCGTGGCGCGGTCCTTACTACCCACTAGAGCAGCCAATACCACATCTAGAACAGACCTTCCACCAGGTCGACATTATTTCTAGGTCAGATAAAGAAGAAGCAGTTGTAGCGTTGAAGAACTTGTTTCTAGAGGACAGTGATATGGAGTGTTGTATTATTCTCGAGGAAGAGGGAGAGGAAGGCCCGTCCATATAGTCTATGAGCTAAGGGGCACAACTCAAGAATTGGACCATCAGGACAACTAAAGCTCGACGAGCCTTGAGGTAGCAAAGCTAAAACAAGCATTATTCACTATTTTATTTACTAAATGATTTTCTTTTCGCATTTTTCAATTCCCGCACTAAGATCTTCGATGTTCAACATAGTTATTCCATTTATCAAAAGCATTTTTGATTTTTCTTATGAATTAATATTTATTGCTATCATTTTCTCTCCTTACTTGACCAATACAGCATTACTCTTACTTGTCTTGATGAACCAAAGTCTATGACATGCAATGAGATAACATAACAAATGGACATGGATTCAGAGAAAAATGGCATACCTGATGAGATTGTCAAAGAAGTTGAGAACTTTTAGAACAGACCTAAGTCCAACCTGGACAAGACCAAAATTGTCAACCTAGGAGATGCAAAAAACGTCAAGGAAATGTGAATCACCATTCACCTATCGCCATTAGAGAAGAAAGAATACATAGAATTTCTAAATGAGTATGATGACATATTCTCCTAGTTGTATGATGACATGACTGGTCTGAGTATGTCAATTGTGGCTCAGAAACATCCAACCATCCAATGTGTCCACCGATAAGGCAAAAGCTCAAAATGTTTAATCCTGATATGAGTTTGAAAATCAAGGAAGAAGTCACCAAGCAGATCAACGCTAAGGTTCTCAGGGTAGTACAATAACCAACATGGTTATCCAATATTGTACCAGTGCCAAAGAAGGATGGAAAGGTCAGAGTCTATGTCGACTACCGGGATCTCAACCAGGCCAGTCCGAAAGACGACTTCCCTCTTCCAAATATACACATCCTGATTGATAATTGCGCCAAGCATGAGCTACAGTCATTCATAGATTGCTTCACTGGTCATCATCAGATCTGGATGGATGAGGAAGATGTTGAGAAAACGGCTTTCATTACGCCATAAGGAGTGTTCTGTTACAAGATGATGCCATTCGGCCTAAAGAATGCAGGGGCCAACTACATGAGGGACATGACTATCATCTTTCATGATATGATACACAAGGAGATAGAGTTATATGCGGATGATGTTATTATCAAATCCAAGAAGGCCACTGACCATAGAGAAGATCTAAGGATGTTCTTCAATAGACTGTGGAGATACAACCTTAAAACTAAATCCCCCAAATTACACATTTGGGGTTCCTGCTGGGAATCGCTTGGGTTTATTATGAGCCACCGAGGAATAGAACTGGATCCATCGAAAGTCAAAGACATTCAAGAACTACCACCACCAAAAAATAAGAAGGATGTGATGAGTTTCTTGGGAAGGCTTAACTACATCAGCTGATTCATTGCACAATCTACTGTTATCTGTGAGCTAATCTTTAAGATGTTAGAGAAGGACGCCTCCACCAAATGGACCGACGAATGCCAGAAGGCCTTCGACAAAATCAAGGAGTACTTGTCAACACCACCAGTCTTAGTCTCCCCCGAGCCATATAGACCCCTATTACTCTACCTTGCAGTGTTAGATGGATCTTTCAGCTGCGTTGTTGGGTAGCACGATGAAACAAGGAGGAAGGAACAAGCCATTTACTATCTTAGTAAGAAGTTCACCCCGTACGAAGCACGGTATTCTCTACTGGAACGCACCTGTTGTGCTTTGACTTGAGTAGCTCAGAAGCTAAGACATTACTTCTGCATCTAGACTACATATCTCATATTGAGAATGGATCCCTTGAAGTAAATCTTTCAGAAACCCATGCCCACCTGTAAGCTAGCCAAGTGGCAAATCTTATTGAGTGAGTTCGACATTTTTTACGTAACAGAAAGCGGTCATAGGATAGGAAATGGCAGACCACCTTGCTAAAAACCCCGTGGATGGGGGGTACGAACACCTAAAAATATATTTTCCTAATGAAGAGGTATCATTCATAGGAGATGACATTGTGGAATCCTATAACGGTTGGAGAATGTTCTTCGATGGGGCAGCAAACTTCAAAGGACTTGGCATAGGAAAAGTCCTAATATCAGAAAACGGTAAGCATTATTTGGTGTCTGCCAAACTCAGGTTCCCCTACACCAACAATATGGCCGAATATGAAGCCTGCATCTTAGGACTCAAAATGTCCATTGACATGAATGCTCAAGAGCTAATAGTGACTGGAGATTCAGACTTACTTATACACCAGGTAGGATAATGGACGACCAAGAATTCCAAGATACTCCTGTATGTGCATCATGTACAGGAATTGAGAAAGAGGTTCAGGAAGACGGAATACTAGCATGTTCCCAGAATCCAGAACGAGTTCGTTGATGCATTGGCTAACTTATCATCTATGATACAGCATCCCAACAAGAATTTCATTGATCCCATTCCAGTAAATATCCATAATCGGCCAGCTTACTATGCCCATGTTGAAGAGAAAGCAGACAGTAAGCCTCGGTTTTAGGATATCAAGGAATATTTGGCAAAATGAGAGTACCCGAAGCTTGCGAATCATACTCGGCAATGCACACTTCGAGATTGTCAAACAACTTCTTTCACAATAGAGGAATCCTGTATAGGAGGACCCACAATTTTGGATTATTAATATGCGTCGATGCAAAGGAAGCATCTAGGTTACTAGAGGAAATTCATGCTGGGACTTGAGATCCACATATGAATGGTTTTATATTAGAAAAGAAGATACTTCGGACTGGTTACTTTTTGGATCACTATGGAAACGCATTGCATCCAGTATGTCCAGAAATGCCACCATTGTCAGATGCATACAGACATGATAAATGTACCTCCAAGCGAGCTTAACACAACAAGCTCGCTGTGGTCGCTCGATGCTTGGGGAATGGACGTTATTGGACCAATCGAGCTTGCTGCTTCCAACAGACACAGGTTTATCTTGGTAGCCATTTACTATTTCACCAAATGGGTCAAAGCAGCATCTTACAAAGCAGTGACTAAGAAAGTTGTGGCAGACTTTATCCGTGACCGCATTGTTTGTCGATTCAGAATTCCAAAGTCAATCATTACTGATAATGGCTCCATCCTCAACAGCGACTTGATGAAAGCTATGTGCGAAACTCTCAAGATCAAACACAAGAATTCCATAGCCTACAAACCTCAGATGAATGGAGCTATAGAAGTCGCTAAGAACAATATCAAGAAGATATTAAGGAAAATGATAAAGAATAACATTCATTGACATGAGAAGTTATCATTTGCTCTACTGGGGTATCGCACCACATTCCGCACATCAACCGGGACAACCCCCTATATGCTGGTTAATGATATAGAGGCTATCATTCCCGCTGAGGTGGAAATTCCTTCCCTAAAGATCATACAAAAAGTTGAGTTCGATGACGCAGAGTGGATAAAAAGTTGTTATGAGCAACTAGCCCTTATAGACGGAAAAATAATGAATGTCGTATGCCATGGTCAACTCTACTAGAATAGAATGTCCAGAGCCTTTAACAAGAGAGTTAAGCCAAGACAGTTCAAACTGGGACAGCTAGTGTTAAAGAAGATTATTCTGCATCAAGATGAAGCCAAAGGGAAGTTCTCTCCCAACTAGCAGGGTGCATACATGGTTCACCAGGTTTTTACAGGACGAGCCCTCATGCTTGCAGAAATGGACGGAGAAGTCTGGCCAATTCCGATCAATCAGATGCAGTCAAACGTTACTATATTTAATCTTTATGCTTTTCTTATAGGATGTAAATTTATTTACGCCTGACCTGATTCCCGTTTAAGAGAGTATAAGTAGGAAGCCCTATGGGTTTGGTCAAAATTCAATAAAAATTTCATTTCGCCCACAATTGGAAACTAGGGCAGAATTTTGAGGATGACCATCAAAATTCTAAAGTAATTTCAGTCAATCACCGCACAAGCAGTAGTCAAAAATGTTGACCCATCAAACTGGGGCAGAATTTTGAGGAGGACCCTCAAAATTACATAGAAGGAGAGGTTACAATGTCCTAAACTACGTCACAGTCGTCGGTTCATGTAAAAGCTATTTTTAACTATACATTTAAGTCATACTTTTACAAAATCATGCATGATTATTATTGCAACTGCTTTGTTTAGCAACGCTACTAAATGATACAAATGGTATCCCCAGATCAAAGCCAAACGAGTCAAGCAAAGCTAGAAGTGATATGAACTAGCTCTCGCCTTACAAAACTCACGATTTTTCTTTGGATGCAGGCACTAGGATTGCGAAATCATTAAACATACTGCACGCCCATGGGGAAAACATTGTTCAAAATATGATTCTTAGAACCGTTGCACTTGCTAACATTTGCTATCAGCACACACCAGTGATATTCCGTATGTCACAATACTCCAAGTAATCACAACGCTACAATCTGCTATCAGCTAAAAAAGCTCCACTGTCATTTGTTATTTTATTTCTTGCATAAGGCTACCATTCTGCCTTCCGAGACTAAACGTTGTCTCCATCTGCATCTGCATTGCATAAGGCTACCATTCCGCCTTCTGAGACTAAACCTTGTCTCTATCTGCATTTGCCTTGCATAAGACTGCCATTCTGCCTTCCGAGACTAAACGCTATATCCATCTACATCTTGTCACGCCCCAAACTCGAGGGACATGACCGGCGCTCGACCGGGTATCCCCAGTCAAGCGGACTTGGGTGCCTTTCCTATCCCACGTTATCCCCACATCTTCCATTGCTTATTGGTCAAGTGAAATGACCATACGATTAATTTAGAACACCAATTCATTTCAAAACATAAACAAGGTACATAGTTACTAGCGTGGTTTACATTTTACATTGCCCCTATATGCAAATACATATTACGTAAGTTCATGACCCACGTTTCTTGTCTACAGAGCCTCTACAGATGAAAGAAGTTACTACAATATTTGCCGGTAACAAGGCTCCGGCTATACCTTTTACAATAGCAAAATAAAACTATGGAATCAAGCGGCCTGAGCCACGTAGGGCCCCGATTGGAATGGGGCTCACCAAAACAACTGACGGAAGGCGAAGAGGGAGCTACGATCGGTGGGCTGGAGTACCTGCTGCAGATCCACCTACAATCATAACACGAATGTAGCGCCCCCGGCAAAAGGGACAACAGTACACTTGAATTGTACTGGTATGTATAACAAACTTTGCGCCAAGTAAACTCAAGCCATAGACAAGTAACTAACAGTAACAGAAACAACAATCAGTTCCATAAAGAAAGAACAATCAAGCCAAACAAGTTTTACAAACTCTCCCATTTCCCTTCAACATTTCCACATCAATAGATTTCACATTTTT
>MU697088.1:41104-93047 GCA_026770625.1 Nicotiana glauca | reverse complement strand
TACTAGATTTTATGTTTTAATAAACATGCATGAGTGTTTCAACCCCTATTATCAAGAACTAATGCATGAGACTTTCCCCCCTCTCTATAAATCTGAAAGTTAATGAAAATGGGGTAGGGATTTTACCTATAGAAATGGAGATGAAGACACTTGCTTTAAAATTTCCCGGACCAGATAATTTGAGGAACAAATTTTGAAGAAAATGAACTTTCTCTCAAGAACCCCTCCTCCCTCTCTCTTGTTTTGTTCAGAAAAATGGTTTAAATGAGGGGTTAGGGTGTTACATTAGAAAGGGGGTCGGGTTTTAAATTTTAGAAAATAGAAGCCAGATCTGCGGTCGCATAGTTGGAATGCGGTCCGCATATTGGACCGCAGAACTGACCCCAATCACTGAACATCTCTGCCTGGGTATGCGGTGGAAATGTGCTTCGCATACTGATTATGCGGTCGCATAATGGACCGCATTTATAATATCAACTTAGACTAACTCTCTGATTAACTATGCGGCAAGAATGCGGTCCGCATATTGATTATGCGGTCGCATAATGGATCGCATTTTCAACTTCAATTTTGACAATTCTTCTGCTTCACTCTGCGGTAGGAATGTGGTCCACATAGCTGATCTGCGGCCGCATTTTAGACCGCATAAATGACAATTTTCTGAAAAATTGATTCTTTTGATTTTTAAAGGCTTAGATCACTACCAAGGGTCCGACACATATTCGTAGTCGACACCACAAGTTACTAAGTTTTGAGACCAAAATTTATTTATGGGACCTTACACATCTGCATTGCATAAAGCTACCATTCTGCCTTCCGAGACTAAACGATGTCTCCATCTGCATCTGCACTGCATAAGGCTACTATTTTGCCTTCCAATATGCATAAGGCTACCATTTTGCTTTCTGAGTCTAAACGATGTCTCCATCTGCATCAGCATGGCATAAGGCTACCATTCTGCCTTTCGAGGTTAAGCTCTACCACCATCGGTATTCGTATCTTTGCATAAGGCTACCATTCTGTCTTTTGGGGTTAAGCTCTACCTCCATCTGCATTCGCATCTTTGCATAAGGCTACCATTCTACCTTCCGAGGTTAATCTCTACCTCCATCTGCATTCGCCTACTCTCCTGCCTTTCGAGGCTAGACTCTGCCTCCAATTTTCCTCAAAACTAAGCGCTATCTCAAGCAGAATTTATCTCGCTTCTCTTACGGGCTAAGCTTAAGACTAAGCTCTGTCTTATCCGCATCATACTACTGCATCCTTCATGGGCTGAAATATTGCCAACTCATCCTAAGGCATCATTGTTTGGAGGCACCATCTTCATAGCCCGATAACACCATGTCATTGTGTGAGGACCTCTTTCAATCTTTTGTATATCATTATTCATAGGAGTCACGGTTCAGAGGCACCATCCTCATAGCCCGAGAACAACATTTCATGGCCTGCGAATCACTTATCACACGCTTCATAGCCCAAGACATCATGGTTTAAGGATGCCATTCCTAACAGTCCAAAGACAACATTCATGGTCCAACGAGAATTTGCATCATGTTTAAATTATGCAATATATGCTTGTATCATTTATTGGCAGGTAACCCAGTGAGCAATGACTATCCCATCAGGAGCCATCCCGCTCCAGTTTCCCAGCCATATCAAACCTCACCATTCTCGTAAACACTTCACTCCCCGGCTCTAGATATTGTGTCTGCTCTTGAGATAACTTCACCGGTATACTTCACCGATGAATCTAGAACTACACATGGCCTGAATCATAATGAACCAGGGATATGTAGGTAGCTCAGAAGCCAGGGTGCGACTTAATTTCTCAAACTATTTCGCTTGGTCAAAAGTGGCCATCATTTATTTACCTGGAAATTCTTTCATCCTTCCCAGGTAAAGAGGGGCAACTATTGATACCTAATTTTTTCTTATATATTTTAAATATGCAAAAATACCTTCAAAATAGCATATATATATATATATATATATATATATATATATATATATATATATATACACACACACACACACATATATATATATGCATATATAAGCATGTTCAAGGTTTTTATTATTTTTCCAATAATTTTAAGAGTTTAAATTGATTTATTTTCTCCCTTTTTATCCATAAAATCCCATATAATTGTTTCCAAAATTATAATTTTGATAATTCATCTATTTAATTTCTATATTTATGCAAAAATATTGATAATGTAATTTTTATATATTTTTGCAATTATATTATAGTATTTAAAAGCTAAATTTTATATAATTGCAATGTTAGCCTATTCTAAGATATAATTATATTTTATATGCAAAACATTGTCCCCTATATTTTTAAAATTTTAATTATGTATTTTAAAATATTTTTAGACTTTAAATTATTTTCCAAATATTATCTATTATTTTATAAATTAAATAAAGAAAACTGGCTATTTAAATAACAGCCAAATTTGGCTTTCAATTATAGCCAAAATTGTTCCCCTTTCAAGCCAATTTCACACCCAGATCACCCAACCCATGCCCTGTTAACCCTTACCTAAACCCGAAACCGATGTACCTGGCTAAATCCGGACCGTTGATCTACTAGATCAATAGATCAACGACCCAAATGCACCCTTTCCTTTTTAATTCCACCCGACCCCTAACCCTAGTCTCATAATTTAGAGATAGCCGCCCTCAAACTCTCTCTTCTCCTCTCTTCTCTCTCTAACTAACCCTAATCGTCTCAACCGCCGCCTCCTTCTCCGGTCATCTCTGGCGACCACTCTTTCAAACCCAAACCTCCAATGGGTATCTCATCACCCTGCTCATCACCTCTAAGGCCCTTGAGGGTCCTAGTCCATGTTGATTGGGACCTAGGGTTTACACCTTATATGTCACGATCGGTAAAGTTTCAACAGGTTCCTTTAATTTTTACTTGGTTTTCTTTTTGAAACCCTAACTCTCTTTTGAATCTCTCAGATCTATGTTATTGTTACGCTTTAAGACTATATCCTTCTCAAACTTGCTTATCCTCGAGTTTTATTCCAAAAGATCTTCTACTTTAAACCATCTTTTACTCCCTTTAAGAAACTAGGCTTTTCTGAGTCCTTTATATACCTATTTTGACTGATTTCTTTGTGATTAAACCTTTTTCCTTGTTTGTTTTGACCGATTTTGTCCACTTACTGCTTTTAACTTGAATATTTTAAAAGCCCTATTTTTTTAAGATTTTCTTTACTTTGTTTCTATGAATGTTAGCATGATTTTCCTGACTTTTCTTCTATGAGTGTTAGCATGGTTTCTTTTCTTCGTTTCTTTGTGTTAGCTTGCTTACTTGATTCCTGCGATTACCATGCTTCGAATATGTTTTCCTGAATCCCTAGCCTACTTATGTCACTTCTGTGTGACTATGCTCACTTTGTTTGTTCATCTCTTACTTCTTTCTACGATTATACTTCGAATATGTTTTCCTACTACGTCTGTGGACCTTCTCTATTTATTTGTTGAAAGTGCAGAGTCATGACTCCCTTTTGATTGATTCGGATTTCCTTAATTGTGGTGATTGGAAAATTTTCTTTCAAAACCGTAAAAGCTTTACCTCATCTAAGCTGGCTGATTTCCTTACCATATTTTCTATGATACTTATTTCTACTAAGTTGTGTCCTGTATCAAGGCTTTATGAATTTGGTCCTAATCGACTACTCTATGATACTGAATCTTGACTCTTTCCTTATTTAGGCATGCACTGATTTTTCTTTTTGCCTCATATGATATTGAATCTTCCCGTTTGATTTTATTCCCTTTACTTAAGGGGAATACTGGCCTTGATTTCTTGACTAACTGATTCTGAGTTCCTTAATTTCTAATGGACTTTGATTTTCACCTTATTTTCTACCTGCTTTCAAACTATAAATGTGTTAGTCTTTATTTAACACAAGACACGAACACAGTAATTCAAAACCCTCTCTCATACAAAAAAAACATTCTTCTGCTCTCTCTTTTCTCTGGTCATTTGCTATTGTTCTTAGTCAGCCGGTTGCAAGCCAAGGCTGATTACTCTACTCTCTTGCCCCCCCCCCCACTTTGTGTTTACTTCTTTACTGGTATGTTCTAATTTCAATTTAAGCTTCAAAACAATGTGTTTCTTTTACTGCTTCATTCCATCTTGTTTTTAGTATGTTCCCAATTATGGCTCTGTTGATTCAACTTGCAATTGATATGTTTATTTCATCAGCATGCTCCCGAATGGCTCCCATCCCTTAGACTCATCATGTTTATAAAAATGTTATTCCCCCTCCTAATATACCCCAATGTGGCCCTTCCTTACATATGCTTCTTTGTTTCTGGCATGAACCTCTCTGTGAAAATAGTTGGCTACACTTAAGTTACATGATTCTGTGTTAAATCTGAAGTTCTTAACCTCCTTGCACATTGCTGATTCTATTATTAAGTGCTCCCGCAACTGCGTGTTTACTTATGTGTCCCCCAAATCCCACTACCCCTGCTCGTGGTTGCTGAACCTACCTTAGTCCTATATCCCTTGGCTATGTGTGATCCTACTTTGGATACTATGTTTGGAATATTGCCTGTTACTCTATTCTCTTTACAAAATTGTTTTATTGAATGACTCCCCATGTTGTTTTACAAAAGTATTTCAAACAAGTCTCTTCTTCAAACTATTTTCATGCTATATCTTTTCAAAACTATGTCAAGCACTCTCACTCTACTCTTGGACTACTAAGTTCTGCCCCTTTTGTGTGAGCCTTGCCTTGGGACCCTTGAGCTCCCTCTAAACTTAGACACATAAAATTTTTCCTTTTCGCACTTCATTTACTCTATCTTGGCTATGAAATCTGGGTGTGAGCACTGCCTGAGATCCCTTGAGGCCCTTAGGGAACTTTGACACACCCGGATATGAGGAAAAGCTATGAAATAATCTTGGCATTTAAGGTGTTGGAGTTAGATTTATTACATAATTCAGAGAGAAAGTCCTAATCAGGTGCTGAAAATCTGGGCCTATTTTCAAGCTCTCTATAGTATAACTTCTTATTTTCTTTTCTACTTAAGTAATTCATTTCAATGTTGGTCTGTAATAATCTGTTTTAAATGAATATTGGGGTTAGCTAGTGAAAAAGGGAGGTTAGTTATATATATATTATCAACATCAATGGGTAGAAACCATGCCTTAGGTTTACATATCTTATATGCATATTAGAATCCATATGTAAGACCAACACATTCAAAGTATGTCATGCATTAGATACCATGTCCTTAGGTTTACGGTTTCAGCACCTCGTTGACATCATTTTACCACTTAGAAATCCTTCTTTGGGCTAAATAACAGCATCAACATACAACTGTTGCTCCTGCACATCTTGAAATCATGTTGTAACTTTTGGGCATTTAGAAATCATGCTTTAGGAATTCTGCACATCATTCTACATTTTCTTATGTGCATGTTAGATACCCTATTTTAGGATCTTGTTCACACTCGCTCAGTCACGCCTTGTTAAATTACTGATGTATGAAAAAGGACATAAAATAGTCTCTTGTTTGATTATCATGTTTAAGTGAAACTGGACACAATCCCTGTATGTCTTTGCAACATTTAGAACATCATGTTTTAGGTAAAATAACTTCCAAACCATTTTTTAATAATTCAGGTAACTGCTGCATATTATTTTAC
Organism: Nicotiana glauca; assembly: GCA_026770625.1. Classification (NCBI taxonomy): domain Eukaryota; kingdom Viridiplantae; phylum Streptophyta; class Magnoliopsida; order Solanales; family Solanaceae; genus Nicotiana; species Nicotiana glauca. Next base: position 87,373 of record MU697088.1, on the reverse strand, counting down.
GCTTAGGCAAGTCTTAGATAATAAACTTTAAAATAATACCAGAATTGTCTTTGTGATTAATGTTTAATGGTCACCATGTTGAAGATTAGTAGGAAAGCTTGATTAGGACTTCTCCTCTGAGTCATGTAATAAATCTGACTTTGATGTTATAACTTAGATACCATGCTTAGATCTGAATTTATACTTAATTGTGTATGAGTCATGTTGTTTATGTGTACTGCGTGTGGAGGTATATCTGAGCCTTTCATTTTTCTTCCATGCACCCCTTATTTGAAGTCCTACTTGTTTATTATATGTCGCCTTTGTATTTTACCTTTAAACTTGAGGGTCTTCCTCGAACCTCCCCCCTCCCTATAGGATAGGAGTCCTAAATTCCTCTGGAACTGATAGGAATGGATAGGTAGAAGTATACAATAGGGGTCAGACCAACCCTCGCTTTAATTACCTTCATGGGGTGGGAAAGGGTAGATATGGATGTGATGACCGGTGCATTAATACCATGTGTAGCCCCTCTTTGAGGAGTGTCATACCGGATATTGCATTGATATGATCCATATTATAAACAAACCTAGGATTTTCCCTTACATTCCCAAATATGCTTATATTGTAATTCTTTTCAAAATCTTGCTTTTTCATTAATTGCTTTTCAAACACCTGTGTACTTAATTTAAATCCCATACTATTTGAGCCATACCTATTTATTTGCTAATTGTACAAATTCACCAAAACTGTTTGGTTAGGAACCACACTAGTGGATCCTGAGGAGTGCCTAAAACTTTCCCCTTAGGATAATTTTAAGACCTTACCCTGTCTCTGGTTACCAAATGTAGTTATAAATGAACCCTACAGGTGCCCTAATGCACCTTAAATAGTTAGGTGGAGACTCTTTAAAAACACAAACCTCCTTTCCAACAGGAAAGAGTTGTCCCAACCAAAGGTCATTAACCCAATTTCGCGAGAAAAAGGGGGCGCGACAATCATCTCAGAACAACAACAACAACAACAACAACAACAACAACAACAATAATAACAAAACAGCAAAATCTCGCTCGATTGAGGGAAGTTCATGAGCTAGACCTTGGCACGGTTGATGGAAGCACGGCTAAACGATCGTGAGGCCATGGGCCTCAAACATGGCGAATGACAATGGATAAGGATGGAAAGAAGAGAAGATATGGTAAATATGGGAAGGCACTTGGATGAAAGGTTAATCCCAGGAGGCTCCCATTTATAGGATGGGAGGCAGCATAACTGATGGAGCCACTATCGCTCTTGGAAAATGTAACAACAGGCACATTTAATGCATCTTTTGGAGCTGAATTGGCAGCGACATTATGACTTTGAAGAATTATAAACCGCAATGGTTTGAATGATCTTGGAGAAGCAAGACGACAGAACATTTTCGGTTATCATGAAGGCTTATGTCACAGGTTGCATCATCAGTATGACATCGTCGCGGGGAGCCCGAAGAGTTGTGCATCAAAATTGGGATTGATTGTTGAATTTGGAAGATCATTAGTTTTAATAGGTTTGAAATTGGGTGTGATTCACGTTTTTGATGTTTTATGGATTTGAGGCCTCGACTAATTTCGTATAGTATTTTGAGATATGTTGGTATGTTTTTACGGGGACCCAGGGGCCTTGGGGATAATTTGAATGGAAATTAGATTGGAATTTTAACTTAAGAGAATTTTGATGCTGCTAATATTTGGTACCACCGCACCTGTGCGGATTTGACCGCAGGTGCAGATCCGTAAAAGTGGCCAAGTGGTCACAGATGTAGTCTGGGTGAGCTGGGGCATTTCTACAGGTGTGAGGGGTGTTCCGCATCTACGAGCTCGCAGATGCAGAAGGGGGGATGGAAAGTCAGGTCCGCAGAAGCGGGCAATGTATTGTAGAAGCACACCCCGTAGGTGTGTGAGGTCGAGTGTCTAGTGTAACTCTGCAGGTGCAGAGATTATGCCACTAAAGTGAAGCCCAAGAAGCAGTTAATGGATCTGCAGCAGCAAAATGTCTAGGCAAAATTTAAATTTGAAGGGTTTGAAGCTTTTCTCATTTTAAGACTTTGGAAGCTCGGTTGGAGGCAATTTTTGAGAAGGGTTTCATGCAATTTCTTAAGGTAAGACACTTTTTGGTCATTTTATCTAATTATATTGATTACCCATTGAATTGGTGGTTTGAGTGATGATTTGGTCTGAATTTGCGAACCTTGGTATGGATCGACTCGTGGTTGAATGGGTGTTCAGATTTTATAACTTTTATTGGACTCCGAGATGTGGGCTTGGGTTGACCTTTTGATTTGACTTTTTATTTTTGTTTAAGAACATAGCTTTGTCATATGGAATTGATTCTTATAGCTTGTGTTGGTTTTATCAAGTTATTTTTTGCTATATTCGAGCCATTCAAAGGCCGATTCACGAGGTAAGGGCTTGTTGGAGTATAGATTTGAACGTTTTCGTGAGCTAAGTAACACTTCTAAACTTGGTTATGAAGCTATGAAACCCTGAATTACGTGTTATATGGTTGGTATTAAGGTAACGCACATGCTAGGTAACGGGTGTGTGGGCGTGCACTGTAGAAATTGTGATACGGTCGTCTGGGCGTGTGATAAGTAGGTATTTTGACTACTTATTTGCTCTATTTTACTTTAGTTCTAAACTAACATTGCTTAAAGGTACTCCCGAAAACTAATGAAATATGCTTGCTTGCAGGAATGATAGAACATGCGCTAAAGATATAAAAACCAATTCAAGGAGTAATTTTGGTTAAGGACAGAAAGAAGGCTAAAAGGGCAATATGCAAACCACACAATATTGAGTGAGATCGCAGATCATGAAGAAGACCTCTGATAGGAAATGACATGTAAAGTGTGGACCGCACAATTCTGGTGTGGCCGCAGAAGACAAAGATCAAAGAGATGGGATTTTAAGTTCAAGAAGAAACGCAAACCGCACCGTTTTTGTTTGGCCGAATAATCAAGAGCGAGGCCACACTCATTTTTATGCAGTCAGTTGATATCTCACATAACCAAAGCCCAAGATCAAGGAGTGCGGACCGAATTATAATTGTGCGGCCGTATAAGCAAGAGTGTGGTCGTACTAACAAATGTGCGGTCAGCAAAAATTGAAGTAGTGCGGCCACAATCAAGAATTGTGCAACCGTAGAACTGGAACTTGTCAAGCCAAGTTTCATTGTGCGGCCACACAACCTCCGCATTGGGAATTTTATCAGATATTTTTAGCTTAGTATAAATAGAATGTTTTGTCATTTTTAGGTCAAGTTTTGTTTTGGGAGAGAACCTAAGCTGTTTTTCTTTACTGTATTGGATTACATTCTATTAGTTTAACATTTTAGCATTAGATTTTTTTCCCTTAATAATCTATTATGGATTCTAACTTAATTTCTGCATTTTCCATATATAGCTAAATTTCTAGATAGGGTTGTGACCTAACTTTAGTGTGGGTACTTAATGTGTATTTGATTTAGGGATTATTTTTTATTGGGTTAGTGATGTTTAGCCTAGTTCTTGCCTGAATTAAAAATTAATTATTGCAAACATTGATTCATACCTAATTGACTTAGTCTCCACTTGAGAAAGAGAGACTAAGCCTAGGAATACTTGGCTAACAAGAGATTGGGGTGAACTCTAGAAATTGATAGCCTTAATTAAGGGTTTGAACCTAGAGATAGTAGATATCTCACACAGCCAAAGCCCAAGATTAAGGAGTGCGGACTGCATTATAATTGTGCGGCCGTAGAAGCAAGAGTGTAGTCGTACTAATAAATGTGCGGTCAGCAAAAGTTGAAGGAGTGCGGCCACAATCCAGAATTGTGCAACCGTAGAACTGGAACTTGTCAAGCCAAGTCTCATTGTGCGGCCACACAACCCCCGCATTGGGAATTTTATCAGATATTTTCAGCTTAGTATAAATAGAATATTTTGTCATTTTTAGGTCAAGTTTTGTTTTGGGAGAGAACCTAAGCTGTTTTTCTTTACTGTATTGGATTACATTCTATTAGTTTAACATTTTAGCATTAGATTTTTTTCCCTTAATAATCTATTATGGATTCTAACTTAATTTCTGCATTTTCCATATATAGCTAAATTTCTAGATAGGGTTGTGACCTAACTTTAGTGTGGGTACTTAATGTGTATTTGATTTAGGGATTATTTTTTATTGGGTTAGTGATGTTTAGCCTAGTTCTTGCCTGAATTAAAAATTAATTATTGCAAACATTGATTCATACCTAATTGACTTAGTCTCCACTTGAGAAAGAGAGACTAAGCCTAGGAATACTTGGCTAACAAGAGATTGGGGTGAACTCTAGAAATTGATAGCCTTAATTAAGGGTTTGAACCTAGAGATAGTAGATATCTCACACAGCCAAAGCCCAAGATTAAGGAGTGCGGACTGCATTATAATTGTGCGGCCGTAGAAGCAAGAGTGTAGTCGTACTAATAAATGTGCGGTCAGCAAAAGTTGAAGGAGTGCGGCCACAATCCAGAATTGTGCAACCGTAGAACTGGAACTTGTCAAGCCAAGTCTCATTGTGCGGCCACACAACCCCCGCATTGGGAATTTTATCAGATATTTTCAGCTTAGTATAAATAGAATATTTTGTCATTTTTAGGTCAAGTTTTGTTTTGGGAGAGAACCTAAGCTGTTTTTCTTTACTGTATTGGATTACATTCTATTAGTTTAACATTTTAGCATTAGATTTTCTGCCCTTAATCATGTATTATGGATTCTAACTTAATTTTTGCATTTTCCATAAATAGCTAAATTTCTAGATAGGGTTGTGATCTAAATTTAGTGTGGGTACTTAATGTGTATTTGATTTAGGGCTTATTTTTTATTGGGATAGTGATGTTTAGCCTTGTTCTTTCCTGAATTAAAAAATTAATTATTGCAAACATTGATTCATACCTAATTGACTTAGTCTCTACTTGAGAAAGAGAGACTAAGCCTAGGAATACTTGGCTAACAAGAGATTGGGGTGAACTCTAGAAATTGATAGCCCCAATTAAGGGGTTGAATCTAGAGATAGTAAGACCCAACTTGAGCATTTATCACATGTTTTGTTCAATACCCATTTGGACTTGACAAAGCCAAATTGGGAAAAATCACTCAAACTACAAAGAGGTATAAAGTGAGCAATCGAATCTGACTGTTGTTTACCGTAAAAAAGGTAACAATAATTAAATTTATAAATAGGATTCTAAAAATACGAGATCTATTCCCGAGCTAGTTTGTAAGGGTTATTAGTGCTAAACATGGATTAGAACAGTAACGATCAATCTAGCCAAAATAATAATCAAACCAGTAACGGGATGTTCCCGGACTTAGAAAAAGCCAGTATATAACTCGAGGCCAGGCCTCTAGCCTACCTTGGGCCTACTGAAGGTAATCTTATTGAGGGTAGTCAGGAAGGGGATAACAGATAAGTATGTGTATACAAGGCTTTATAACGTCAATCTTGAGCTAAATGATGAAGAACAAACGAAGAAAAATAACATGCTAGAGCGACCTCGGGGTCGAAGAACACAGATAACTTAGAAGAAAGCGATAGAGAGAGATATTATTGCTTATTGGAGAAGTGGAACAATATCAGTCCCTTACAAGGTGGGGTGAGCCCCCCTTATATAGGCGAGAAGAATTAGTAAAGCATGAATATATTATTTACAAGAGTATAATGATGGGATGGACTATCGCACGTCATCTTAGTAGGTTACAGATAGACCGGCCCTGTCAGGTGTAGCCATGTACTTCCGAGTCATCTTCTCTCACCCTGACCTCAGACCCTATTTCCTTTGATTCAGACCTCAATGAGCCCTGAGATCGAGAACTCGATCATAACCTTCCATCCTCGGGGTCTCAAGGAAGGCTTCCAAAATTGTCTTGATCGCGAAAATCAAGTTTTCTGATTTATACCGCGTATAGATAGACTCTGCGTTTTTCATGACATAGTGATCGGAAATGATTTTGACACTCGACTCCTCGAGCTCTTTTTGGCGATGCTATAATGGCTATTCAGACCGCGGTGCAATCTTCCGTAATCGATGGAGTATCTCACAGATCCCTACTCGATGTCCTGTCGCTTCCGCTCCTCGAGGCAAAAGTGTTGCCGTCTGTTCATTTTTTCAAGAAGGTAGTAATTATACCCGTCAATCAATCTTTCAAAGCATCGAAGACCGTGTTGTTTCCCCTATAAATAAGGGCATTTTGTGGCATTACATCTTTCATCTCAACACTTCTGCTGGTACGTTTTGCTTCTTCCTTCCCATCACCTTCTTTTTCCTTTGATTATCATTATGATGGAAGTTTTCTATCTCGAGGCTGTTTGGAAGATTTTTTTCGAACCTTGTCGAGGCCTTCTACCAGGTCTTCCTTTTGTTGATTATAAGCATGTTGTCCCGATACTACCGCGGTCGTTGGTATGTAAGTTGTTGCTGCTGCCGTCGGCCCAAAATGGCAATGGACGGAGAGTTGTTTTCACCTTTGCTTAGATGGTTGTTTGGATTATGCACCGCTGCTCAAAAGGGCGCTCGAAATATCCATCGCTGCTCACCTTCATACCCTGGCTCGATGTGGAACTCTACCCCGAGCTGTGAGCTTGCACAGCTCGCTTTTTGAAGAAGTGTATTTGAAGTAGTCGTGCAAGCATTGTCAAAGATTGTTCGTCTGCTCTACCTCTGAAGCTTCCTTGGCCAAAGAGGATCCTCGAGCTTTAGAGAGTTATGGCGATTCGTCGTCCTTTCCTAATCCCTGGTTGCTCTTCCTTGGCCGCGCAAAGTGGACAGCTGAGATACGTCTTCTGGGGGCAATCTTTGAGATACTTCCTTCGACGGTAGAGTAGGTGTGAGGCCCTTTCCTCGTGTATTCTCTTTTGTTATATCTGTGTCGGGAGTCTTTTGTAGGCTTTTGTACTTTGTATGTGACATCCCTCCGGTGCTTTGTAATTGAGCGTTGTGACCCCTCGGGAGCTTTTGTACATAATTTTGACCTCTGCTTTCAAATTTTCTCTATTTCCTTATACTTTCATGCCCTTCGAGGCTCTTCAAATGCATTCCCTAGTATTTTTAATCACCGATATTAATTTTGGATGTGAGCGTTTGCTTTGACTTTTTTTCTAATTTATATGGGATCATTTTGATTGTCATTCTTCAGGACAACCTTGTGTTCATCTAATGGCCTGGTGCTTGTAAGAGTCTCCCGAGTCCTTCGGAGATCATGCGTTGGGTTCCTAGGCCTATGGGGGCACTGCTTCGGATGTAGGTCGTCTTTGGGTACCCCTGAGATCTTATTGGTTTGTGCGTAGATGGTCCTTTTTGGGCCGTATTAGATAGATTTCTGCTTCTCCTTTGGCGCTTCTTTGCTTTCACACCTTTCAGGATTTTTAAATGCCTTCTACTACTTATGGGCCATTCTAGCTTGCCGTGATAGCTTGTTTTGGTCCCCAGCTGATTGGCAAGGCTCTTTCCTGCTTTCTTTTTTGTTGTAATTTGGCTTGATGAGGGACCGACCGGATAGGCTCGAGCTGTCGGGGCCTTCTGGTTGATTTGGAGATCTTGCATCAAATTTTGGGGCCTTTGGGAACAATACCCCCGATAAAAGTCATCCTTGGATGCTTCGGTGGGTCTTCTTGATTTTGATGTGGACAACTCTTTCAAAGAGTGTAAGGTTGGCTCCCGTTCGAGGAGTTTGCCTATGTGCGGGGCGCTTCCTCGGGGCTTCATCGAGCTTTAAAGATAGGAGCTTTCTGGGTTTGCTCCTCCGGAGAAGGAATCGCGATCCCGGGAGCGCGCCTCGCGTATGGCATCAGTGCCGTGGAGCTCATTGTGACCCTGCTTCTTGGCGAACGAAGGTTCCAAATGTGAAACAATGCCCGAAGCATGGAGATAATTCGTGTGGATACTCGAGCTTGGTCGCCTGTTGGAGGATGCTTCTTGGGTCGGGTATTGACCTGTCGATCCGTATCGAGGCCATTGGCTTCCTGGAGCTTACATCTGGTAGGTCACATTGCCACTACCGTTTGTATATAAGAGGTGTGGCTTCGGCCTCTTTGTGAGACTTTGCTATTTTTGGGCAGTTATTTTTCCGTTTTGACATAGTGCCCCCTATCTTTTAATGTGTGAAAAGCATCTGTGCTTCTTCACTTTACTTTGTTAGTTCTGCTTCAGTCATGGCGACCACTTCGGACTCGTTAAGGTAAAGGATGGGATATGTTGTTCCCGGTGTTGGAGAGTCGAAGGGCTTTGCTCTGGAGACGGCGTCCTTAATGAGAGAGAAGTACCTGGAGATGGTGAGGAAATACTGTGGTTGGAGCGAGGGGATAACACTGTGGGTGCTTTCCCCTCGCAAAGGCATCGCGTACTCTGCTGATGGGTTTTTTAGCATGTACCTATACCCTTTTGCATTTGGCCATCTTGATAAGGTCATGCTCGACTTTTTCTTGAAGTATCGGGTTACCTTGGCACAAATTTATTCGTTATTTTGGCAAACGGTGTTGATGATGAGATTCTTTGCGGTGAAAGCCAGACTTGAATTCACGCTTGACCATGCCATCAGGTTGTATCGGCCTTTCCACCATCGAGGACTGCTAATCTTGAAGGATCCCTCGCCTACGCCCTTCATTTTTGACGATGATGAAGGTGGAGATCGAGAGTGGGCCAGTTGGTTTATCTGAATCAGGACAACCGATGTCATTCCTGTGAAGTTCCTGCCATTCCCCGAAGGGCTGAATTACGCACGTAAGTGAGGCGCTTTGCCGTTCCTTTAGTTTTGTTCATAGCAAAAATTGGTCAAGTAATCAGTACTATTCCCTTTGTTACAGCAACTTCATGGATGTCGGGCCAAGTTCACGATTTGCCCGACTGGGTTCGGAGGCTGGTGACCCATTCGTCTTGCGATGAACGCAGGTGGCGAGCTATGCCTCCTATCAGGTGGGGGGTGGACCATCAAGGTATGTGTGTATGTTGTTTTTTTGCTGATATGTTCTTGAGGCGGCATTTTCCCATCTTATCTATGCAGGATACGTTGTTTTTATAGATATCAGGTGATTTCTCGGGGTAAGGCAGCATTTTCCCGGTGAAGAGATGGAGTCGTCGGCTTCCAAGCCGAGAGACGGTACCAGCAAGAGGGTCCGGGACCCATCATGCGAAGGAGCTACTAGTGGCACTGGCCGAGCTCATATTTCGGAGGACAGGGGCATCACCCGAGTCGGCAATCCCCGGGGTACCAGTTTCTCGGCGAGCGGCTCCCTTGAATGAGCATGTTATGTCCGGAGCCGGTTCTTCCGGGGTTGCAGGAGCGGTATTATTAGGAGTGTGTTCTGATTTTGAGAAAACTTGCCATCTTCACTTTGTGGTGAGTTCATGCATAATTCTCTCATACGCCACGTCTTCCTCCTCTTATTAAAACTTTCCTACGCAGGCCTATGATAGGCTCAAGTCCGAGTTGCTTCGTCGAAAGGCCAAGTTCTAGAGGGTTTGGGATGCGGGAAAATCCCTTAGGCTTCTTTTCAAGGAGAAAGAGGTTGAGCTGTAGCATTGGCGATATGAGGCGAATCGGAGCTCTAACTACGAGAGCTATTTGGCGGATGAGGTAATTTCCCGCAGTGCGTTCTTTGCCTCTTTTAATTTTTAAGGCTAACTTCTTCTTGTCGTGTTAGCTGCAGAAAAAGATAGAGGCCTTAGAGTACCTCAAGGGTGAGGTGAGTCGTGTAAGGGCAACTTGCGAGGAACTAAGGGGCCAAGTGCGGGCTCAAGCCTTGGAGGAGGTGAGTGCTTCAACCAAGATTCCTGCCTTCGAGGCCCAGCTCAACTTATCCCGAAGTAACTCCAAGGTTAAGGCGGATATGATTGAGAGAATGGAGTCTGACCTCTAAAAGGTTAGGGCCGAGATAGTTGACGCCCGGGCGGAAGCGGTGCTTAGTCGAACCAGGGCGGATTGTGAGATGCTGATTTGTATAAAGGAAGCTGCTGATGCCCAATCCGAGTTGAGGCAAGCCCTTGATCGTGAGAAGAGGATCGAGGAATATGTTCGTTGTCGATCCCGGAGGGAAGTGTTCGAGGAAGTTGGAGCGAGAGGCTTTATCCTATCGGAGGAATTGGCTCAAGCAATGGCGGACGAGCGCGATGCTTGATCACTCCTTGCGGGCATTGCAGAGGGCGATCTTGATGAGTTGTAGCCCCTTGGAACAAAATATAACTGCTACTATTTTGTAGCTTGGTTTCCGGCGCGCGTAGAGCGTGCCTGTAGGTGGAGAATGTTTTTGTTGTATGTAATGTAAAGAGAATTTCAAAGCGTTATTCTTTTGTACCTTTTTTGTCGTTGCTTTTGATCATGTAGACCCGTTTATGGAATCGGTCCCTGAGCCGTGCTATGTCTCAAACTCTGATTGGCCTTCCGGCTCTTTCCCGCCAGCATGGGTGGAGGGTGATGACCCTTTTGTGCTCCCGGATCGAAGTGATTTTTTGGGTGTGAGGCCCGGAGATTTTCCTCGGCTGTTGATAGCGTTGTTTTCGAATAGTGCCTTCAAATATTTTGTGATCGAATTGCCCTCGAGTTCAATCTCTGAGTTGGGGTCCTGACTCGGGCTTATTTTATCCTCGAGCCCGTTTGGACTTGTGATATTGACTTTCATTCTATGCCCTTGGGCATTTGGCGATTTTTTGGGTTCAGTTTCCGAGTCGCGATGCGATTCGAGCTGTAATGGACCCTTAAATCTCATTTGAGTTTTTGGCCAACGATGGTGACCTTCCGCGTTGCTTGGCCATTGGGACCTTTTAGTATGCGTCTCGGAGGCATGCTTATCCGACGTCAATGGTACTTATATTGTTTGGTCGTAGAGACCTTTCGATATGAGGCCCAGAGGCTCGCTTAGCCGGCGGTAATGGTACTTATGTTGTTTGGTCGTAGAGACCTCTCAATATGAGGCCCGAAGACTTTGTTTAGTTTAACTATTTTGGATTCGGTATCTGAATCGGGTTACGATTCAAGATCACTTTAATCCTCAAGTTGTCAATTTTCAGGCTGATGGTCGTAGAGACCTTTTGGTGTGAGGCTCGCAGGTTTTGCTTAGCCGGTGACAATGGCACTTACGCTGTTTGATGTGAGTCCTGGAGGCTTTTTGTAGGCTTTGTTCACTCTCGTTTAGGTCTTATTCATTATTTTTCCTGACCCATCGTCGGTTTTAAAAGAACCTCGATTTTAAGTCGTAGTCGGCGATGTTTTAAGCACCTCAGAAGGTCCATAGACCATAGGTCGAGTAGATCGATGTTTTATGATTTTGGAGCCGACGTGGTCGGGACTCATTTTTTTGCTTGTCGAGGGAAGTCTGTGTTTAGCTGGTTCTTTCCAATGTTTATTCAGAGGATTTTTTAGCAACAGTCGGGCATCCCCGATTCACATTTTTTGGGCTGTAGCAGTCGTTTCGATCGGAGTCTTGTGCATTTGTTCGGAGCCATTTTTGATCCCGAGGTTAGGCGTCTACACTGAGGGTATGCCCTTTAGGGATTCTTACAGATGTGACGTATAGCCTAAACTGCAGGACTTTTCATGCATGTTGAGGTCTTACAGTTTATGGAGAATAGATCTAGTTTTGTCGGGGCTGCACGTTAGGGTCATACAATTTCAAATTTTCCAGTGTGTGGCGGTTGGTGACGGTCTCTGAGTCATGGAGTTCGCTTGAAGACAGCTTCTCGTGAGCTCGGAGCTATTTTTCGGAGGCTTGGTGAGCCCGGAGTTCCGACCCTGGGGTCTTGCAAGTTGTCGAATTTCTCATGGTGAGTCTTCAAATATATCGGATCATTCTAGGGCTGTATACCGCCTTTTGTAGTATTGGGGGCATATCGCTAGGGCGTTGTGAGCCTGGAACCCCGACCTGGGGGTCACGAGGGTGCCGAATTGATTAAGTCTTTGAGCGTTTCGGGACGCATTTGATGTAGAGGTTTTTTGCTGAGGATAAGCCAAAATATTTTTCTTCGAGTCATCGAATGCTTGGAAAATATTCTTTATTGCTTGGCAAAAATATAAGTTGTAAATACATGTTGTTCTGTTGTCATGAGTCTGGTCCATATGGGTGTGACTTTCCTGATTATCTAATGTGCCTGTATGATTCCATATTGGAAAATAGAGAGAGATATAATGGACTTATTGGGTCCCTTCCCTGGGGACATGCAGTTCTGCTAATAATCTTATTGGCGGAACCCTCTTCCTAATAGAAACCCAATTGAGGAAAGAATGCAGACGACCCCGTGGCGGTCGCGGATCCTCGAGCGGGATCCACAACTACTCAATGCCTTGGCTTTTTGCCTGCATATAGATTAGCAACAAGAAAGTAAAAATGGAAATGATAAAAGGATGCTGCTTTCCTAGGAATATGCCCCTCGGCAGTCGTATTCCTCGTCCTGCCAGGCCGGGCCGAGGACGCGAGTTTCCTTACCCCTTGACCTCATTTGAGGGTAACGCCGGTCATGGACGTAAGGCAAGTAATCTCCTTCTCTCTCTTGTAGACAGATACTTTGGCTCCACGTCTGTCACGGAGTGTCACACCCTTAGAGGAGTAGGGCAGAAATTGCATCTCGGGCGATGTATTTGCCGTTGTCTGTACAAAAGGTTTGCACCCTGCGTCACCCGACGTATTAGCCTGAGCTCGGGTGGGCCAAGTAGGGGGAGCGATTTGGTTGTTGTGGCAATCGCCCTTGGGGATATATTAGTGGTCCGGCATGAGGGCGATATTAGTCCGGATTGTCCTATTAGCTTTGGCCAAACATCGTCGGTACAGCTTTGGATGATATACATGTAATCATTAATGTATGTTTTACTTGAAAATAAGCTCGAACAAAAGAAGGGATTATCAATACGTTAATGTAATGCCGAGGTGGAGTCTAGGCGTCCTTTTTCCTCGAGCGAGGGGGTGTCCTTAGGGAGTACTCCCCGAGATCGTCCCTTTCTAGTGATGGGCACTTGCATTCTACGTTCCACGGATCTTAGCGGGGTGTCGTCATCCTTTAACGGTTGTGATGATATGTCATAGCTTGCCGGTTATGCTTTGTTCGATTTCCCCTTGTCTGTTGAACTGGATCCGGGTTCGCTTGCTTGGCAATGCTTTGTGGTCACCTCCATTGGATGGCGTAGTTGCTGCTGTCTTGGGTCTATAACTCTTGTGATTTTTGTGGTGGGTCATAGTTTCCTTGAGGAGTTTTGGTCGAATAGATCTGAGCCACCCGGAGTTCCCGGCTTCACTTATGATGACCACTATGCTTGGAGCTACAATGTTGAAGTCGAGCTCTATAGGGCGGGGTTTCCTTGTCAGTTGCATTTTGTTGAATCTGGTAGCATTGGGGGTTCCTCGAAGGTATCATTTCGGGCTGCCGCCTTGTTGTTGCGGATGAGTTGTACCTCTTATCGTTTCTTCCATTCGCGTCATGTGGATGATGACTTCATTCGTTCAGTGTCGGCTTCTCTGTTGGGGATCTGCCTGGATATGCCGATCTAGTGAGGGTTTCTCGAGGGTTGTCTGCGGTTCTAACTTGGGTCTGGTGTTAGTTGCTGGCATATGACCAAGCCTCGACCGGATATTCGACTAAACTTTGCTCTAATTTCTCTGGAGCTTCCGGGCATGCTCTTTTTGGGTTTTGGGCGAAGGCTCGTGCCACCCCACTATTCGGGAGCGGGATTGGTCTCGTCTGTCTTGTTGTATAATGGGGCATGGCTTCCTATGATATTTTATTTCTTTTTCTTCTCTCGGCCTTCAGTGCATTGAGCCCTTTTGGCATTATTTTGATGGCATTGGAATGTGCCTCCACGGATCTTAATAGTAGGGTGAGCAGGTACCCGAGATCAAATGTCGAACAATGATGCTGCGTCGTGGTTTCTTTAGGGGGAATTTATTCAAATATCGTCATTGAGAAGGGCCCGAGTTCTCCGTTTTGGAGGTTGTAGTTCCCGAACGGGAGTGCGTGAGTGGTGATGTACCTGTGAGGACTTGGGGTCCAATTACTCCCAGGGAAATTTGTTGTTTCCAACTTCCGCGAAATGAGTTCCGGGGTCGTATCTCTAGGAGACGGTTGCCGTAGAAGTCTCCGCAAGTGTGAGTTGATCTTTATGATAATGTATTCCAACATCCTCACTATTATAGGATAATTTGTTGGTTCGTCCCCGCCCGATACCTCAAGCACTGGCTCGGAGCGAGGAGATATTTCGGATGCTGCCGCATCGAGAGTCTCCGAGGGGCTATGTAGCTGAGAGATGGCCAAATGTTGTTCCTACAACATTTCAAAAATAATACGAAGATAAACTTCCCGTTCTACCGGGGCTAGGTTTTTTTGGGTTTCCTATTGGTTAGCGTGCTGCATGCCACCATTGGAGTGCAAGACTTCGTTACCTCGCTATGCAGCGTACCAATCCGTATCCGCTCGAACCGATCTAGATGCATTATCGGGGTCCTACGGTGTCGCACCAGCCGTGAGGACGGCCACATTGTTTTCCTTGTGATTTATGGCATTATTGTCCTCGATTTCCCTTATCGAGCTGACCATTAACCTGAAATTGAAAGGTCTTGGGCAAGAAAAAGTGTGAGAGATATCATGCGTTTAAGTGACGAAACTAGCAAGAAAATAATCACTATTATTTTTAGCCCCACGGTGGGCGCCACACTATTTACCGTAAAAATAGTAACAACAATTAAATTTATAAATGGGATTATAAAAATACGTGATCTATTCCCGATCTAGTTTGTAAGGGTGATTAGTGATAAACATGGGGTAGAACAGTAAAGATCAAGATAGGCAAAATAATAATCGAACCAGTAAGCGGACGTTCCTGGGATTATAACAAGCCAGTAGATACTATGGGGCCAGCCTAGAGCCTACCTCGGGCCTACAGAAGGTAGTCATATCGAGGGTAGTCAGGAAGGGGATAACTAATAAGTATGTGTATACAAGGCTTTATACCGTCAATCTTGAGCTAAATTATTAAGAACAAACGAAGAACAATAAAATTCTAGAGCGACCTCGGGGTCGAAGAACACAGATAATTTGGAAGAAAGAGATAGAGAGAGATATTATTGCTTATTGGAGAAGTGGAGCAACATCAGTCCCTTGCAAGGTGGGGTGAGTCTCCTTATATAGGCGAAGAGACTCGGTAAAATATGCATATATTATTTACAAGAGTAGAAAGATGGGATGGCCTATCGCACGTCATCTCAGTAGGTTACAGAGAGACCGCCCCTGTCCGGTGTAGCTATGTACTTCGGAATCATCTTCTCTCACCCTGACCTCGGGCCCTGTTTCCTTTGATTCGGACGTCGATAAGCCCTGAGTTTGAGAACTCGATCGTAGCCTTCCATCCTCGGGGTCTCGTGGAAGGCTTCCAAAATTGTCTTGATAGCGAAAATCAAGTTTTCTAATTTTTACCGTGTACAATTGCCATATTACAAACCCAATCAATCAAACTTTCCCTAGAATTTGCAACCCATTAGGTAACCACCTAGGTGGAAGTCACAACCCTAGACCTTTTATCAACTTGAAAAATAACAAAACCAAAAATATTGTCTCTTAGCTTTTCATTTGCAAACACTAGCATAATCAATAAAAGTAGAAAGAAACAACCAAATATGTGGAAGTGTAAGCTTGGGCACATCGTACATCTAGTCTAGACATATACATAATCCCACATCTAACTCCCTGTAAATTTGACCCCCATTTGCTTTGGGTTTTTATTATTGCTTCTACCACCTCACAATCTATATTTGTGCTGTGAGTTCAGGCGATATCAATTATTAGTGTCGTTGTTGTGGAGTTAAACATATTAGCTATATATCTATGTTTTTGTGTGATTTGTCTTCTTTTCTTTCCGAGTCACTAACTTTGTTTTCGAATTTATTTTAGGTATGAGAACGACTCTCAACAACGAGCCCATCGGGAATTTGCCAATGGGGGAGGATGTGGATGATGACCAAATTGATGAGGTTCCTTTTGAACCTCAAGAAAATTGGAGAGGCCGACCGCCTCATGATACTGTTCCCGTCCCTCCCCTACCTCCACGAAGAGCGGCAAGTCACCGGGTATTGTCGAACGAGGGTTATGCAAGTGCTATAGTCCCGCCCCGCATTAGGGTGGGAAACTTCTAAATAACCAATGGGACGCTTACAGTACTTGAGCAATGGGGATTCTTCACCGGGGCTCGAAGTCAAAAAGCTTACAAGCATCTCAAAGGGTTTGTCGATACTTGTTGGTGGAGCAAGCAAACTAATGTCTCTTAATACGCACTGTGGTTAAGGATATTTCCATTTTCTCTGCGAGAAAAGGCATTGGATTGTTTAGATAAATTTTCCAATCATTCCATCCATACATGGGATAAGTTGGCAGAAAAATTCATTGCCAAATTTTTCTCTCCGGGACATATGGCGGCACTTCAGGATGAGATTCTTGTGTTCAAGCAAGAACTCAATGAGACATTACACGAGATTTGGAAAAGATATCATACCATGGTTAGATAGTGCCCGAATAATCATATGACTGAGTCCGTGATCCAACAAACCTTCTACAAGGAGATCAACACAACAAGTCTATGTGTGGTAAATCAACTCGGCGGTGGGAACTTCACGAACACGCCTTATGCCGAAGCTTGTGAAATTCTTGATGAGATGGTGGATACCTCATCAGCATGGCAAAGTAGAGACAATGTTCCTCAAGGTGACCCAAATTTCATTCACCTACAAAAGGAACTACATGATCATGCGCAAGCTATTGCCGAATTGACAACTTTTGGGCCAACCGATAAATAGGACCTCCGTGTACTATTCACAATTTACACTTTCTAAACTTTGAAACCCTAAGCAAGCACAGTGCATATCCCATTTGTTCTCAAACTTCAAGCATTTCATCTATGTAGATTCTCACCTGCATCCTTCATTACTTGTATGTTCATTACATATTTAAATTTTTTCATCTTTTGTTAGTTTTGTTCTTTTGTCTAGGGTTGTTTTCATGCTTGAAAATGTTAATAGTTAGTAATTTTGCTTAGAATCGTGTGGGTAGTATCTGAAATGTTAATTAGGGCCTAGGTAAATAGCTATCATGTCTAATTGCTCAAATCTTGTCTAATCTGTGAGAAAATTGCATGAAGCGTAAAGCACTGCTACGTAATTTTAAATTTTGCGTCCACTGACATTTTTGTGCGGTCTACAGATATTAGAGTTAGGGTAAAAATTGGTGCTTGAAATGTGCGGACCGCACTCAAAATTATGCGGTTCGTAGTGAAATTATGTGGTCCACAATAAAATTGTATGGTCTGCACTACTGAATGATCAGAGAACCCAGTGGTCAGAACCTGGGGTCCGCACTGGGCTGTCTGCACCGCACTCACTTTTGTGCGATCCGCACTACCTCTTCTAAGTCTTCTTTACTGGAACTATCAAGCATGCATCTATATACTTCGCGATCTTCAATCCTAATAGATTCATATTACTATGTGTTGCAGACAATGGTTAGATCATCTGATAGAGGCAATACATCAAAACGAAGGGGTGATCCCTCCTGAGGCCGGGACCGAGGCAAGAGTAACCGACCACTTGCCATTCATATAGAAATAAAAAAGAAAGTTATGGCCAACAGAGTCCCAAAATCTTCAGAAGCTAGTGAATATGCCCTGTTTGGGGAAGATTCAGAGGGAAACTATGTACAAGCACAACCGGAAGCGTAATCACATTAGGGTCAAATGAGATACCAATTTCGTGACGAATCCTCCACCTCAGCTAAATTTTCTAAGGTTCAGATTCTGGTAGCCAGGGTTCAGAGCCCTCCTCTACACAATCTAAACCTGCACCAATCAATGTAGATGATGATGATAATGTCCTGGATAATAGAAGAGGAGGTGACACTCGAGTGGGCCACCTTGAGAGGTCAAGGAGAAGATAGATGTGGGAAGACATATTTGTCAGCTTGACTGCCTTCAGCAGATTCAGAGAGTGGTGGCCAGAGATCCCTCACACTTGAGTGACAAATCTTGATAAATAATTTGGAAATTCACATTCCAAATGTCCTTAGCCATTTCTAGGAGTGAAAGGGATGGAAATGATTCACCCAAAGTGTCATTGATGCAAATGAGCACTTGGTTAAAGAATTTTATGCCAGTGCGGCTCACATAAAGAAGGGTACCAAGATAACAAAGGTGCAAAATATGAAAATTCGATTCCACTCTTGTGCTTGGAACTCATATGTGGGATTTGAAGAAGTGGATGCACTGAAATACTTGGAAAATCTTGCTATGGGTGATGCAGCTAGCCAATGGCTAGCTAAGATTTTGGCTACTCGAGGACCACCACCTCCACAGCTCACAGCAGGGGTTCCCATATTAAGGCCACCCTAAATTTTGAAGCCGAATGGTGGTAGACATTTATAGAGAAAGTTATGGTCAAAATATTGAAGCCTGGTATGCACAATGTGCAAAAATACGGTCGTACAATTTTGAACTGCGGCTGCGAAAGCTAGGATGTGTGATCACACTTGGAATTGTGCGGACCGCACATTGAGAGGTCATATTGGGTACTATATAACTAAGGTTTAGGGTATTATTTCATTTTTGGATTTTGGGAACTAGGTTTGAGACGAGTTTTTGTAGGCTTTTCAAGAAATTCATCGAGGTAAGTGATTATACCTCGGATTTGGTTAATATACATGAATATTTCACTGATTTTATTATTTAGTTAGTAATTTGAGATGGAAATTTGGGAAAAATAGTAGAAACTTCATAAACTGTAAATTAGAGATTTGAAGGTCTAATTTTGATCTATAATTTTGGTATGGTTGGACTCGCGCTTGAAGGGGTATTCGGATTTTTCGTGACTTTTACCCAATTTCAAAAAGTGGTCTTGGGGCCTAGCTGTTGTGTTGACTTTTTGACTTTTGACTTAAAGCTTATTATTTTCTTACGGAACGATATTCTAGTAGATCCCCTTATTCTACATATTTACTTTTGGACTATAGAACAATATTCCGGTAAATCCCCTATTCTACATATATACTTTTGAACTATGGAACGGTATTCCAATAGATCCCCCTATAATGAATATTTACTTTGGGACAACTGAATAGTATTTTGATAGATCCCTTGTTCTGCATATTTACTTTCAGACAATGGAACGGTATTCCGGTAGATCCCCATGTTATGAATATTACTTTGGGACTTTGGAATAGTATTCCGGTAGATCCCCTGTTCTGCATATTTAGTTTGGGACTACGAAATGGTATTCTGGTAGATACCCCTATTTTGCATATTTACTTTGGGACTACGGAATAGTATTTCGATAGATCCCCTTATTCTGCATATTTACTTTGAGACTACATAACAGTATTCTACTTGGTGTTCGTTCTTTTCCTTATACTTACCAGCTTGTATGAACTATGTTAGGACACTTGCATAAGAATAAACGTAGCTAAGCACCCTTATCGGATAAGAGGCTTTCTTCATATTGTTGAGTATAGATGCATACCCTTGTTTACTTGCCTTCTATGTGAAGATGGCTCTAGTTGGCACATGAGTCCTCAGTGCGGTTATGAGGTTTGATGAGGGCACAGGATGCCAAGTGTTAAGTTTCAGGCATTGAGAACCGTGATTTATGATTTGTCCAAGGTTGGGTACCTCTCAGAGTTCATTGACTAAAATATGATGTGAAAGTGATCGTAGTTGATAAGTTGTTACTTGTTCTTGCTGCACCGCAATTTTGGATTTAAGTTGTGTTTCTATTCACTCTTATGTGTCATTATTATGGTATTGTGGTGATACTTGTTGTTTGTCATTCTTATTGCAACTATGGTGTTTTTAGTCATATTACGTAGTCTTTCTATAGAAATTGTACATTGTTATTCATGTACTTATACTTGTTCAGTTTATTAGACCAGTAGGTGTCTTGACTTGTGAGTCCGCACTATGAAATTGTGCGATCCACACTCGGCTATCTGTGGCCGCACTCACTCTTTTGCGGTCCGCCCTGCCTCTTATGTGTCTGCTATACTGCAAATATAATGCATTAGTATACATTACGAATATCAATTCTAACTGATTCCTATTACTATGTGTTGCAGACAATGGTTAGATCACGTGACAGAGGCGATACATCAATAGAGAGGGGTGAGCCCCCCTCCCCCCAGGCCGTGGCCGAGGTAAGAGTAACCTACCATTTGCCATTCAGAGAGCAATAAACAAGAAGCTACGGTCAATAGAGTCCCAGGATATTCAGACACCAGTAAATATTCCCTATCTAGCGAAGCTTCGGAGGGCAACTCTGTACAAGCACAGCCGGAAGCCCAATCACAGCAAGTTCAAATGAGATATCAACTCCATAACGAATCCCACCTCAGTTAGTTCTTATGAGGGTTCAAATGTTGGTAGACAGGGTTCATATCCCTCCTCTACCCACTCTCTACCCGCACAAATCAATGTAGATGATGATGATGTCCCGGATGATGGGAGAGGAGGTGACACTTGAGTGGGTGGCCTTGAGAGGTTAAGGAGAAGAGAGATAAAGGAAGACAGATTTGTCAGCTTTATTTCCTTCAATAGATTCAGTGTGTGGTGGCTCCAAAGATCGTCCACACTTGAGCGACAGTTCTTGATGAAGGATATGGACATTCACAATCCAAATGTCCTTAGACAGTTCCGGGAGCGAAAGGGATGTAAATAGTTCACCCAAAATGCCATAGACGCAAATGAGCAGTTGGTTAAAGAATTTTATGCCAATGTGGCTCACATAAAGAAGGATACCAAGATAACAAAAGTGTGAAATCTAAAAATTTGATTCGACTCCTATGCTTTGAACTCATATGTGGGATTTGAAGAAGTGGAGGCGGTGAAACACTTGGAAAAGCTTGCTACGGGTGATGCAGCTCGCCCATGGCTAGTTGAGATTTTGGCTTATCGAGGACCACCACCTCCGTGGCTCATAGCAGGGGTTCCCAAAATCCCGGCCTCCCTAAAGTTTAAAGCCAAAGGGTGGCAGACATTTGTATGGATCCACATTGATCCGTGCTTAAATAAGAACAACCTCCTACATCCCCGAGCAGTCCTGGTGGCTTCTATTATGGCTGGGTACCCGATAAATGTTGGTGCCATCATGTCCACCAACATCACATTAGCTATCCAGAAAGATGAGAGATCATACCCATACCCGATCTTCCTCACACAGTATGTCAATGATCAAAAGGTGGAGCCGAGGTAGTATGACACAAAAGTAAAGGCCAAGAAGTCTTTATCATAGTACCACCTACACGGAACTGACAACCCAAAGTTCAAGGGTAAGGCAACTACCTTCGATGGCCACTTTGAGGAGCCAATAGTAGTAGTTAATGATTCAGCTACTAAGCCTTCAACATATTCCCTGCCTTCTACAATAGTCGGTCCTTCCACTAGGATAGCAGCCATGCCACCACCTTCTTCTTCTAGACCATCAGCTCTATTATTAGTGTCAGCTTCATCCACTTATCCACATACTGCGAGTCTCAACAATAGGATACGGGTAGCTACTTTAAATTGTTCAGACGTATTATTGTTGTAGCACAGTCCTCTGCCCTAGTAGCACTACAGGTATCTCTGATAATGGAGGAAAAATGAAATAAGATTTTGGACAACCAGAAGACCATAATAGAGACTCTGGCGGCGCAAGAAGGTCATTGAGAAGTTGAGAAAGAAAATAAAGAACATGCAAAAGTCTCAAGCATCGAAGAAGTCAGTGGAGAGGTTGAGAAAAAAGATTCTGGATAACCAAAAGACCATTATGGAGACTTTGGTGGCGCATGGGGAAGTCATTGAGGAGTTGAGAAAGCAAATGAAGAAGATGCAGAAGTCTCAGGCATCGAAGAAGTCAGCGGAGCGGTTGAGAAAAGAGATTTCCAAGATTGTATTTGCCGTAGATCTCCCATTGGACATGTATATAGAACCAACAGTCCTAGTAGCGCAGGTAGCACCAGCAATACCCGAGGCATTATAGGTGGCAGAAAGCTAATCTGAGGAGTCAGTTACGACTGCCCACACCGCTGAGTAGATGTTTCAGATGCTCAGCAACCCTATTGTTCCTTAGCCGGATGATGACGAGATACAGCTAGAGGAGACCGATCGTGCAGCAGATGCCATGCAGATTGATACCACATAGGGAGTTCTCTTAACTCTCTACCCTTGATTGTTCTTACTTTTTTGTTAAGCATTAGGGACAGTGCTTATTTTTATTCGGGGGATGGTCTATTTTGATTGATTTGACACTAACATTGGCCTATAATACCTCTTATGCTATTTTTCTTTTATCTTTATTTTCTCTTTGGTATGTATATATTATTCTCTTTCATTTGATGTATATATTTAGTTCCCTTATGTATGTATTTATTTTCCCGTCGATTTGTATATTCATTTGTCTTACTTTATGTAGTTTATTTCATAGCTTCTTTAGTTTGTCTTTCTTATTAGTATAACTTTTTATTTACTTTAGTAGTTTCTTTTGGATTTGTTAGCTTCTTTTTACGTTTTAGTGAACAATAAGCCTTTGGTTTTCCTAATGCCACGATTCCTTCCAAAGGTGAGTTTTGTGTGAACTGGGTGGCTCTTCCCAACGATGGATGGCATGACGACCTTCTTAAGGGATTGAGTCCGTTTTCTTTTATGTTTAGGAAAAAATAGTAGTAATAAATAGAAAGGGTATCAAACATCTTTCGCTTGGTACCAACATATTTACCTACGACCTTATGGCTAAAAATAAGTTGTTGGCCAAAAATAGCTCTAGGTGTGACCTTTTGACTCTTGTGCTGACTTAAATAGTCATCGAGTGGTTCAGTCGAGCCATTTGTGATTCTCAATCTTAGCTAAAGTTGTTATGGGCCCTTGACTCTGTTCTCTTTAGCAATCCAACAATGGAGAGGCGAGGTGTTGAATTGCAAGTCCAAGTACCCGCGCTAATAGTATAGAACTTGTCCCAAATATTTTTCTATGCAAAATTCTAGGTGTAGCTTGGCTTGAGAAATGACTATAGGCTCTCCTTGATCCAATTTGAAATTTTAAATCTTCCATAGCCTACCAATAAGATATCCCTAGCCAACCCAGTTGAGTCTAAGCCCTTTTTCTTTCAATACCCACGTTACAAGCCTTTATCCGTTTTGTAATAACCCTTTCTTGGCACCCAATATTTCCTTAGAATTCTTGAGAAACAATTGGGAAAAATATAAGTTTGGGGGAGAGACGAGGAGTTTGAAGGTTATATAAAGGTACAAAGAAGAGGAACAAATTAATAAAAGGGAAGGCAAAGAAAAGAAAGAAAGACAAATAGAAAAATGCCAAAAAGAAACTGAATAGAGTAAAAAGTTGAAGGGATTCAAAGAAAGAACAAGGATGAAAGGCATGAGGTAAATAGAAAAGGAGAAAAATGAATTCATGACCAAGAAAGAGTGGCGTTACGTTTCTCTAGTTCCCGCGAGGAAAAATAAATTGACTTAAAGAAGTCAACAAGTATGAACCAAAATGAGAAAATTAAGTGCTTAAGGAAAGACGAAATCATTCTATTTCGTCAAGACCTACCTTGATCAAAAAAGCCTTCATTATATCCTGAAAATCCCTACATGATTTCAAGTTGAGTGAGCTTATATTAGTTGTGATTTACATAAGGGGCAAGCTTATGGTATTTAAAGTCGGACTTGTGATATTCTATTGAGAAAGATGAGCAAACTTTTCACAATCCTTGCTTCGAGTGTTACATTCTAAAATGAGATATGTTAATTGAGAGTAGAGCAGGAGGAGTTTGGGATCCACAATGACTGAGCGTCCTAGCTGAAAAGAGTCATCTTAATGCTCCAGTATCACATTATAACTAGTCTCAAAATGTCAAATAATTGCATTGTTGCTAATTCATACGTGTTGTGGGTAATTGTTCGTCCCAGTTGATGTGTGATTGATTCGCCTTAGGCCAGCTGAAATATTTCTTATCTTGTGGAGGTTGGAATATCTTATTTGCTTGAGGACAAGCAAAATCTTAAGCATGAGGGAGTTGATATGTAGGGATTTTGACTACTTATTTTCTCTCCTTTACTTTCGTTCTAGACCCAATTTTCTTAAAGGTACTCCCGTAAACTAATGAAATGTGCTTGCTTGAAGGAATGTGAGCTAAAGAGATAAAAATTAACTCAAGAAGGATTAATTTTGGATAAGTATAGAAACAAGGCTAAAAGGGCACTGTGTGGACCGCACAACATTGAGTGTGGCCGCAGATAATGAAGAAGACCTCTGACAAGAAATGACATGCAAAGTACATACAGCACAATTCTGATGCGGCTGTAGAAGACAAAGATTAGATAGATGGGACTTAAGTTCAAGAAGAAATGCAGACAGCACAATTTTAGTGCGGACGCATAATCTAGAGCGCGGCAGCACTCATTTTTATACGGTCCGCAAAAGTCTCACACAGCCAAAGCCCAAGATGAAGGATTTTGGATCGCAATATAATTGTGTGCCACAGAAGCAAGAGCGCATCCACAATTATAAATGTGTTATCAGCAGAAGTTGAAGGAATGCGGACGCAGAAGATGAGCTTGTCAAACCAAGTCTCATTGTGCGGCCGCACAACCTTCACATGGGTAATTTTGTTAGATATTTTTAGCTTAGCATAAATAAAACTTTTTATCATTTTTAGGTCAAGTTTTATTTTAGGTGAGCACCTGAGCCGTTTTTCTTTACTGTATTGGGTAACATTGTATTAGTTTATCATTTTAACCTTTTATTTTCTTCCATTAATTATCTATTATGGATTTTAACTTAATTTCTGCATTTTCTATGAGTAGCTAAATTTCTAGATAGGATTGTGACCCTACCCTAGTGTGGGTACTTAATAGGTGTTTGATTTAGGACCTATTTTTTATTGGGTTAGTGATATTTAGCCTAGTTCTTGCTTGAATTCAAGAATTAATGGTTGCATACATTGATTCATGCCTAATTGACTTAGTCTCTACTTGAGAAAGGGAGACTAAGTCTAGGAAAACTTGGCTAACAAGAAATTAGGGTGAACTCAAGAAATTGATAGCCCTAATTAAAGGGTTGAATCTAGAGATAGTAAGACCCAACTTGAGCATTTATCACTTGTTTTGTGCAATATCCATTTGGACTTGAGAAATCCAAATTGGGCAAAATAATTCAACCTACCGAGAGGTATAGAGTGAGTAATTGAGTGTGATTGCTATATTACAAACCTGACCAATCAAACTTGCCCTAGAATTTACATCCCATTAGGTAACCACCTAGGTGGAAGTCACGACCCTAGACCATTTATCGACTTGAAAAACAACAAAACCAAAAATATTGTCTCTTATTTTTTCATTTGCAAACATTTGCATAACCAATAGAAGTAGAAAGAAACAACCAAATATGTGGAAGTGCAATCTTGGGAACATCATACATCTAGTCTAGACATATACCTAAACCCTTATCTAACTCCCTGTGGATTCGACCCTGACTTGTTTATTATTGCTTCGACCGCCTCACATCCTATATTTGTGGTGGTAGTTTGGGCGACATCAGCATGCACCGTAGATTAATTTCTTGAAAGTATGTCTACACTTCTGAACTGTCTATTAGGGCTGCTCATAAAAATCTAAAAAATTGAACCAAATCGACCAAAATAACCAATAGTTTTTGGTTTGGTTTGGTTTGGTTTTGAATTTTAAAAACCGATCAAAATTATTTGTTTTTGGTTGTAATAAAAAAATAATCGAAAAAATCGAACCAAACCGACTATAGAAGTATATATATACAAAGTTCCTAAAATTTTATGGTCTATGTTAATCGTTTGCACTTTTAGTACAATTCTTTGCCTTTACATTCTAGTTTGAATGGTAGTTTTCTTTTACTAAGTATAAGAATCCATTTCATGTTTAAAATAATCTATTTTTAATTGAGTCCTTAAATTATTCATCACTATTTGATTCAATTATCGTCAACATATCTTGGTAAATGATAGATTTCTCAAAGGGCAATTGATTTGATAGTGTTATGTTGAAAATATAGTCGCTAGAATATGTGTTTGGTAGTTTATGTCTCATATTTAAGAAAAAAAATCGATAAATAACCGAAAAATCGATATAAACCGAAGCGATAAAAAACCGACTAAAATAGTTTGGTTTTGTTTTAATATTTGAAAAATTAACTTACTTCGTTTGGTTTCTTTTTATGAAAAAGCCGATCCAAACTGAATCATGAACACCCCTACTGTCTACAAATTGATTGTTGGATTCTATATGGACTGTACCTTTGTGAGCTCGTCACTGCTTTAAATCCAAGGTTAATCTTGTTACTTATTGAGTACATTGGTCGATTGTACTCATACTACACTCTGCGATCATTGTGCAGATCTAGGTACTTCTAGTCACGGCGGTTACTAATTTTTGGAGCTTTATCTGTTCGGAGACTATCGAGGTAGCTGATTTGACATCCCCACACCTAGACTCTCCATCTTTTTATTTTTAGTTTATTTATGTTGTTCTACCTTCCTATAAAGTGTTTTAGAAGTCATACCATGTTATTGTATAGATGCTCATGTACTTGTGATACCCGAATTCTGGGGAATTTTGTAATGTGTTGCGGTGTTTCCATCCAGTTATTATGAGATTTTTATTATTCAAGCTTATCTTGGTATGTTTTAAATTAAAGAGGTGTGGTTATTGTGAGTTATCGGCTTGCCTAGTATTGCGATATGCACCCTCACGACATGTGAGATTTTGGGTCATGACATGGTCATATGCATATACCACTTCTGGTGTTTGACAAATTTAGTTAAAATGAGACATACTGAACATAGCCAATTTTGGTTGTTGTACACCGCTAGACTTCAAGTGAATTATTAGGTTAAGTCATAAGAAGACTTAGGAAATATTTCTCTTGCCGGTGGTTATATATTTCTTATAATCTCTAATGTAGTTTAAGTGGATCTAACAATTTTATCCATTTTGTAATCCTTTATTGAGATAATCAAGATGAAAATAAATATCAAACTAATTATTGTATATGTAGCACATAACCAAGCAAACGATGATAAAGATACTAAACCAAATATAAGAAAAGGATTAAATTACTTTAAACACTTTGGTCACTGAAGACGTAAGTAATATCTACATTAGTACTGTCGAGAAGAAAAGCCTACCAGCTCAAGGCTATAATCTGCTTTACGTTGCTTGGAATGAAGAAGATCTAACCACGGGCATAAGGAGATAGCCTTACATTGGAGATGGACATAGAAATATAAACCAAATTCGAAGTAAATGCGTAAAATGATAGAGTCTCGTGCGATTGGGTACAGCTAAAATTCCACTTTCGCTAATTCAAGCCTAAATCAACTACGGACCTCCAAATTACATTACGATCACGCTCCCAAGTCTCAAATCACCTAATGGAGCTAACCAAATCATAAAAATCTAAATTCGAGATTAAATACTAAAAAGTCAAGACTGAGTGAAACCTTTCAAATTTTAAGCTTCAAACTGAGAACAGTTCTTCCAAATTTGTTTCGATTACCTTAAAAACCAAAACAAAAAATTTACATGAGTCACAATGCATGATAAGGGGCTAGTTATGCCCGAGAACTGGCGAGCGAAGTGCAAAAGCTCAAAATAATCGGTCGGGTGGCCTTGTCTTCATGAGAGACATCATCATGATCGGGTCCGGGTTTAGGGTCGTGACAGTTCTTTAGTTAACATGTGGCTTTTATAGATGTAAGGATTTCTGCTTCATTATATTTGGGCCTATCGACCAAATATAATTAGTGTATATTATAGGTATATCGAATAGGAGCTGTAATATATATTTTTGGTCGAGCAATTGAAAATGTTAAGAGTTAATTAGAATGCAAGAATTTATGGGTGCTTCTTTGCCTAATAAGAAGGCCTCGTTGTCTCTTCCTCGTCATCTTCTTCTCTTGTAAAATTAATTTAAAATGTAAATTACTTGTAAAATCTACTTCATTCGCTTTAATTTATGTGGTTATATTTAATTGGACAAAAGAATTTATTTTTAAAAATAGGGGACTTTTGGAACTTATAATTCCAAAAATGCATAAGATTTTATGACTATAAAAATATATTACTCTTTTTAGAAAAAATTAGTAAAAAGATAATATCACATATTAGAATAGAGCGAGTAGTAGTTATTTAAATTTTTAGTATATAAATTAAAATGTGAAAAAACAAAATGACCGAGTTGCTACAGTGTCGTGTTGGAAATAAGGAGAGTGACTATTGTAGAACGTTATTAATAGTTTAGCAATTTTGGCCCATTCAAAATTCGGATTCCGACGCTCTCTAGAAATACAAGACATGAACAACTCCAGAACCGTACCACCACCGAAACCACCAGATATTAGCTCCACGCATCTTGATTCACCCACATCTGTACCTCCAAACCCCAGCACTGCCATTTCCACTACCCCTTCCCTATCCTTCGCACAAACCTTACTACTTAACAACCAATTCAACTCATATCCAAATACATGCCACAAACACACTCACACATTGATTTATCAGTTGAATCAAATAATAACTTCAATCAAGACACCTTCATACCAATCTCCTCAGCAGACAAATCCCGCCTTTACTCGCCATGGAAATTCTATGTCATTCTCAAAGTGTCTGACGGGAAGGTTGGGCATCAAACTCTCCGAACTAAATTACAAGCATTATGGAAACCCACAAATGACTTACCATTAATAGATTTAGGGTGAGAATTTTACTTAATTAAGTTTAAAAAAGAAGAAAATATGTTTAATGATCTTCGCAATGAGCTCTTGTTCGTTCTCAATCATTTCCTATCCGTACGCAAATGGGAACCCAAATTTATATCCTCCAACATCCAGCTCACATACACAGCAATCTGATTAAGATTGCCATAACTACCTACAAAGTTCTATGACTTTGAAATACTCCAACGAGTAGGAAAAAAGATTGGATCCTTACTCAAAGTTGATACATGTATGTTGGTAGCCACCAGAGGCTGTTATGCAAGAATATGCATAGAAGTTTCTCTAGAAATGCCCCTAAAAATACATGTGTATATTGGTACACATAGACAACAAATACTATATGAGGGTCTTAATATGCTCTGCACACTATGTGGTCGTATTGGCCACACAAAACTCTTCTGCCCATCCTCTCCGCCGTCTTCCATGGCAACCACCACCCCAATAGTAACTCCTAACCCTCCTACATCTCACACATCTCCCACAAACCTCCAAGCACAACAACAACCATCAAATACAAATTCCGACTCAATTATTGCCACCACTGGCAAACAGTAACATTTTCATCCACGACTAGCTCAAAGGGAAAATCTCCCAATCACAACATGCATCATCAAACACAAAGACATATGCCAGCAGAAGATCTCTAGGTATGACTTCAAACCTTAATCTCCCTCACACGGCTAATAATGCCACAAAAAAAATACTAATTAACCAACTAAATCCTACTAATTTTACTACTAATCCTAAATATTTTAATGAAACATCTTTTGAAATCCTAATGGATCCTAACCTAATGGACCAACCGGGAAGTTCATCATGCCCAAATGACATGGCCTATGAAATTTCACAACCTACACCCAATCTAAATCACATGCAACCCCAAAACACACACTCACCAACCAAAATTCATGACTTATATGCTAAAACATCTCAATATACCACACCCACCTTACACGTGGCAAATTTTCCTGACAATCCAGCCAACTCAAAGCCATGCAATACGACCTCCCCGCTTTCTATAGGCACTCAAATAAAGGCCTATGGCACGGAAATACCCCTTCCCCAATAACCCATAATACCTCACATCACCCAAGCCCAATGACCACTCTTCCCACCCAAACACCTACAACAATGTTTGTTGCAGCCCTACACCCAACACAAGAAACCCAACCTAGCCCTTCACGTCACCGTAATTCACATGAAATTACTGATACTTAATTACCCATATCAAATCAACTGACTCAATTACCCTCTACTGCGCAAGCACAACCAGTAACATCATCATTAACCCCCATTATTCCTAAAACAACACACTACACTATTTGTATGGGGTCAAATTTGGCCGACCACGTCTCTGCATCGGCACGAATAACCGTCAAGCGCGCAATAGCCGTGGTAGAGGTACGACTTGGTGGCATTAAGAGAAAGGACACCACAGGTTCCGTCGTCCCTTCGAGGATATGTATTTTGTCTCTATTTATTTTGATATAGAAAGGAGGGTCCCTTAATATATAAAGGGGATCCTATCATTGTAAAATAAGGGATGATTGAACTTCTCTTAAGCTCTCTATTTCTCTCTCTCTATCTATCTCTCTCTCTCCCTCTCTCCCTCTCTCCCTCTCTCTCTCTCTTTCTCTCTCTCTCTCTCTCTCTCTCTCTAAATCACTCTCTTGATCTTTGAATCTCTTTCACATACTGAGACCGAAAACGAATGAACATATCATATATCCTAAGGTCCTATTATATTCGATTATGATTTACCCTTGATTTACTTTGATTGATTTTCTCAGAAAGTGTTCGAAAACTTTTGGGACAAAGAATTTGGCGCCGTCTGTGGGGATTTCGGCAATCAAAATCATAGTCATACCTAGGATATCAAAAAACAACGATCACCGTCCTTCATACTCCATAGAAGCCGAATGATGGTAGAAAGAGAAGCAAGGATGAGGACAATAGCAGATGTCGCAACCAACCTCATAGGCCCTTTCAACGAGGCCGATAGATAAAATATCACGAGCACAACGCCTAGTAATGCACCGGATGGGGAGATCTCACCCTTTTCACTCGAGGATTTAACAATCTTGCAAGAGAAAGGGGCTTCTACATCTGCCGCCAAAGAAACACCCCTGGTGGTTAAGAAGCTTTTGGAAGAATGGTTGACAAACACCCTAAGTAGTTTGCTCGAAAAATCACCCCAAGGTAATACCAGGGACTTGCCGGCAGCAAAAGTCCCTACTGCCACCGGCGAACTCGGTACTGTACGAGTGAGCAACACTAACGTCGATGCCGATGCTAGCGATGGTGCACTTGCAACCATCCTTAAGAAAATGAAAGAAATGGAGAATGAAAATAAAGTGCTCCGTGATTAAATGAAAGAGCACCAGGAAAGAGTAGATAAAATCCCTGGCGCTCCTAAGCTACTGCCAAAGCGCGGCGTAGGACGTTTTGTCGAATAACCATATAGTGAGGAGGCTACCCCTTACCCAATCCCAAAAACCTTCAAGATGCCACCATACTTAAGAATATATGACGGGACTATAGAACCCGAGGATTATCTGATTCATCATGTGATCGCTGTGAAAGGCAACGTTCTGTCAAAAGAATAAGTACCGTCAGTGATGCTAAAGAAGTTCAGGGAAACATTGACAGTAGGGGCCTTAATGTGGTACTCTCAACTGCCAGCTAGGACGATATCGACGTTCAATGAAATGGCGGATAAATTTGCCACTGTCGATGCAGGAACGAATAAGGCTGAAGCTAGGGTCAATGATATCTTTGCAGTCAGGCAAATAACTGGCAAGGGACTCTAGGACTTCTTTGCCAGATTCAACAGGGTAAGAATGAATTTGCCAAATGTATCGGAAGGCATGGTAGTCGCGACTTTCCAAAATGGGCTAAATAGAGACGGTTCAAAAGCGACCAAGAAGTTGCTAAGCCGACTCATGAAATATTCCCCTACCACATGGGAAGAGAAACACAAAGCCTACTGTGCCAAAATAAGAGCGGACGAAGACGATCTCAACGGACCAACCCAGCGGCTAACAATGATACAACCGGAAGCAAGAAGGGATCGACGCAACGACAGACGATGGGAACAACTCCCACACTTAAACAAAGAAAGGCATCAGCCCTACATTAGGACCTCCAATCAACCCCCTCCAAGGCACTCAGATGCAGTACAGCGACACGTCATCCCACTCCGGAATGAAAGAGGTATGCCCCCTTTATTAGCTGCCCATAACTTTTGCGTGTCCCCTTCAGAAATAGTATATACAATGGAGAAGCTGAGCACAAAGGTGCAATGGCCGCAGAAAATAATATTAGATCCTAGCATAAGGAGGTCGAACATCTTGTGTGAATTCCATCAAGAAAGGGGGCACAGGACCGAAGATTGCATAGGTCTGCG
Source organism: Nicotiana glauca (assembly GCA_026770625.1). Classification (NCBI taxonomy): domain Eukaryota; kingdom Viridiplantae; phylum Streptophyta; class Magnoliopsida; order Solanales; family Solanaceae; genus Nicotiana; species Nicotiana glauca. The sequence continues at coordinate 55,206 of MU697088.1, read as the reverse complement.
ACAAGAAGTAGTCAGGATGCTAAACCAAGGATACCTGAAAGAGCTGCTCAGCGATAAGGGAAAGACCAATTTCGCCATAGGACGAGATCAATCCCAACGACCACCGAAGCCACCTTCTCCTGCACGCATCATAAATATGATCGTCGACAGCAATGATGACTCAGCAATCAACCATAAAAAGTTCACCACCACATACAAATTGAAGCACACAATCACCCATGAACGGTATGACGACTTCAAAGATAGTATCACCTTCGATAAGTCTGATACCGATGGTTTGTCTTTTCCTCATTATGATGCTTTAGTTGTTACTTTACGTATTGCCGATACTGATGTTAAGATAATCGTGGCAGACAACGGAAGCGGTGCTTGTATTATCCATCCAAGAGTCCTCATGCAAATGAGACTCGAAGATAAGATAATACCACGTAGCATAACACTAACGGGTGTTAACAATGTAGTGGAGCGGACCTCTGGAAAGATATCATTGCCAATCTTAGCAGGGGGAGTTAAGCTGGAAACCACGTTCCACTTCATGAACCAGGAAACGGCTTACAACGCCATCATAGGGCACCCCTGGATACACGCCATGCGGGCAATCCCTTCGAGCTTCTACCAGGTGATCAAGTTCCCTAACCCATGGGGAGTATTCAGCATTCGAGGCGAGCCACATACTGCTCAAGAATGCTATCGGATAGCCCAAGACTGTACACATACCAAACAGCTTAAAGAAGCAACCGCAGAAGCATAGAAATCAGCCATATCGGGGACTAAATCCAACCTATAAATGGAATCCATCAAAGACCCAGACATCGTGGAAGCCTGCAAAGCGACGATCTAAAACCTTGACCCAGTTCAATTGTACAACGCCAACCACTCAAAGAAAGCCTACATCGGACACAATCTCTGTGACCTAAGTAAGTACCACGAATTCTTAACTAACCACGCTGATTTATTTGCCTTCTCTCATTCAGATATGCCAGGAATTCTGAAAGACATCGCCACTCATAAGATGAACGTTGATCCACTATACCCGCCCGTGCGGCAGACAAAAAGGAGATTCAACGCCGCAATCAATGAGGCGGTCAGTGAATAAGTGGAAAAATTACTAGCCAACGGTTCCATCAGAGAATCGAAGTACACACAATGGGTCGCTAATGTCATCATGGTCAAAAAGAAAAATGGGAAATGGAGAATGTGCGTGGATTTCACCGACTTGAATAAGGTTTGGCTGAAAGACTCATTCCCATTACCCCACATCGACCAGCTGATAGATGCAACCGCAGGGCACGAACTGCTAAGTTTCTTAGATGCCTACTCCGGCTACAATCAAATCATGATGGCCAAAGAAGATCAAGAAAAGACAACTTTCATCACCCACCAAGGTACGTACTGCTATAAGGTAATGCCCTTCGGACTCAAAAATGCAGGAGCAACGTACCAGAGATTGGTCACCAAAATGTTCAAGGAGCAGCTCGGCAAAACCATGGAGGTTTATATCGATGACATGCTAGTAAAGTCGTCAAAGAAGTAGGATCACATCGATCATTTGAAAGAAGCCTTTGGGATACTGAGACAGTACGGGATGAAGCTAAACCCAGAAAAGTGCGCCTTCGGCGTGGCCTCAAGAAAATTTGTGGGTTTCCTCATATCACAACAAGGTATCGAAGACAACCCGGATCAGATCAAGGCAATAGACGCAATACTTGAGACTTTGAATAGCAAGAAGTAGGTACAGAAATTAACAGGGCGAATAACTGCCCTATCAAGGTTCATCTCACGGTCCTTCGACAAATGTCATAAGTTCTTCAACGTGCTGAGAAAAGATCATGGGTTACAGTGGAACGAGGAATGCATCGAGACGCTGCAAAAATTAAAAGCCTACCTATCTTCGCCATCGTTGCTGGTCAAAGCAAACCCGGGCGAGAGTCTTCTAGTATATCTGGCCGTATCCGAAGTAGCTGTCAGCGCAGTCTTGGTCCGTGAAAACAAAGGTACGCAATCTCCTATTTACTATATCAGCAAAACCTTAGTGGATGCTGAAACACGGTATCCACATCTCGAGAAGTTAGCTCTAGCACTGGTCGTAGCTTCACGAAAGCTTAGACCCTATTTTCAGTTCCACCCCATAAAAGTACTAACGACCTTCCCGCTAAGAAGCATCCTACATAAGACCGAACTCTTGGGTAGGCTCGCTAGGTGGGCCATAGAGCTCAGCGAGAACGACATATCCTATCACCCAATAACCGCAATCACAGGTACTTGCCGACTTTGTCGCCGACTTCAGCGCAGAGATACTGCCAGACGCAGAACTGGAGGCCTTCCGTGCCTTCCCTAACAATGACCCTTGGACTCTCTACACTTACGACACTGCTAATGCCTCGGGATCGGGACTGGGACTCATCCTCAAAGTCCCTATGGGCGAAATTATTCGTCATTCCATATGATGCCCCAAGATGACTAACAACGAGGCCGAGTATGAGGTTCTGATTGCAAGTATGAAGTTAGCCATCAAATACGGGGCTCGACAACTCATCCTCCACTGTGACTCTCAACTCGTAGTAAATCAAGTCACCGGGACTTACCAAGTCAGAGAATAGAGGCTACAAAAATACCAATCGGAAATCCTCAAGTTGATGCCTGAATTCGACGAATGCCGCCTCAAACAAATCCTTAGGGCACAAAATATCAAGGCGGATGGCTTAGCAAAACTAGTCGTGGCCACCAAGAATATCAGCAAGGGAAGCATAGTCACCCTCCTCCATTCGGCCATCGATCACGTTGAGGTACTCTCTTTAAACCTTACTTGGGACTGGCACAACCAGTTTGTGTCATACCTGCAGGATGGGACTCTCCCACGCGACAAGAAAGAACACAAAAAAACTCCATGTACAAGCCGCTTGATACAGCATGATAAATCATGATCTCTACAAAAGGACGTTTGGCGGACCCCTCGCTAAGTGCCTTAGGCCACACCAAATGAGACAAGTATTAGAAGAGGTGCATGAAGGCCATTGTAGCGTTCAAATAGGTAATCGCACCCTCGTCTGCTGCATCATCCGAGCTGGTTACTACTAGCCCATTATGAAAAAAAAGGCAGCAGAATACGTCCGTAGGTGCGAGAAGTGCCAAAGGTACACCCCCATGATACACCAACTAGGAAAGCTTCTCTACTCAGTCACCTCGCCTTGGACATTCATCAGGTGGGGAATAGATATAATCGGTCCCCTACCAGCGGGATGAGGAAAGGTACGATTTCTTCTAGTTTTGACTAATTACTTTTCCAAGTGGGTAGAAGCAGGTGCGTATGAACAGATACGCAAGCAAGAATTCATCGCCTTTATATGGAAAAACATCATATGCCGCTTCGGCATCCCTAAAAAAATCAGCTGCGACAACGGCCCCCAGTTCATCGATAAAAAGACAACTGAGTTCTTCGAGAAATGGCACATTAAGTGGATACTCTCCACTCCATATCATCCCGCCGCCAACGGCCAAGACGATTCCTCCAACAAAACAATATTAAACATATTGAAAAAGAAACTCGAGGAAGCTAAAGGGCTATGGCTAGAGTTACTACCAGAAGTGTTGTGGATATATCGGACCACGCCAAAATCCAGTATAGGATAAACGCCTTATTCGTTGGTCTACGGAGCCGACGCAGTCATACCCATTGAAATCGGGGAGCCGAGCCTGAGATATTCATATAACAGCGAGGTAGAGAATGACAAAAACAGATTTCAAGACCTAGACGAAGCCGAAGAACAAAGGGACATGGCCCACATAAGGATGACGGCCCAAAAATATCAGGCTGAAAGGTATTACAACAAGAAAGCCAAAATAAGACCACTGAAAGTGGGCGATTTCGTCCTCAAAGCCAAAACATTAGCGTCAAAAGACCCGAGTGAAGGAAAATTGGGTACCAACTGGGACGGACCATATAAAATCACAGTAACAGCGAACAAAGGAGCATTCTAGTTAGAAACAATGGAGGGAAAAACACTCCAAAACAACTGGAACATCGCCCACCTCAAATACTTCCACTTCTGAAAGGCGTCTCCCGAGTCATACTTTTTTTCTCTTACACGAGTTTTTTCCCAATTGGGTTTTCTCAGAAAGGTTTTTAACGAGGCGGTGGAGGGGACCCCTGGTGGTATCTACGAGCAAGTTTATCACATCAGCCAGTCGATACGGTCTCTTGGCCGATATAATAAAGGGACTACACTAGTCAAATCTCCATTGTATGGGCAAAACTCTACGTTTTACGGAATTCTCCATTGTATAGAATTTTCTCCATTATGAAAACAGCTAAGGTCATTGCCATTAAGGTTCGACCCAGCTCGACCACGACAGAGAACATTCCGACGATAGTCGAAGTGATGTCCTACTGGCTAAGGCCATCGCCATTAAGGTTCGACCCAGCTCTATCACGACGGACAACATTCCGACGATAGTCAATGTAATGTCCTACTGGCTAAGACCATCGCCATTAAGGTTCGACCCAGCTCGATCACGACGGACAACATTCCAACGACAGTCGAAGTAATGTCCTACTAGCTAAGTCCATTGCCATTAAGGTTCGACCCAGCTCGACCACGACGGATAATATTCCGACGACAATCGAAGTAATATCCTACTGGCTAAGGCCATCACCATTAAGGTTTGACCCAGCTCGACCACGACGGACAACACCCCGACGATAGTCGAAGTTATGTCCTACTGGCTAAGGCCATCGCCATTAAGGGGACCCAGCTCGATCACGACAGACAACACTCCGACGAAAGTCAAAGTAATTTCCTACTGGCTAAGGCCATCGCCATTCAGGTTCAACCCAGCTCTACCAAGATGGACAACACTCTGGTGGCAGTCGAAGTAATGTCCTACTGGCTAAGGCCATCGCCATTAAGGATCGACCCAGCTCTACCACGATGGATAACACCCCGATGATAGTCGATGTCCTACTGGCTAAGACCATCGCCATTAAGAGTTGACCCAGCTCGACCATGATGGATAACACTCTGACGACAGTCAAAGTAATGTCCTACTAGATAAGGCTATCGACCTAGTTCAACCACGATGGATCATACTCCGACGACAGTCAAAGCTACATCCTACTAGCTAAGGCCATCGCCATAAAGGTTTGACCCAGTTCGACCGCGACGGATAACACTTCGATGATAGCCGAAGTAACATCCTATTGGCTAAAGCCGTCGAAATCATTTCGAACCCACTCGAGCCACAACGAGGTCTTAAACAAAAAAGGGAGGGAAGAAAAGAAATAACAAAACGGATCGGAAAAGAACAACGACCAAAATAAAGTTTATATATCAAGCAAAAATATATTTACATTTAACCCCACGAAAGGGCCCCATTATATTCAAAAACGCAAAAGAAGAAAGCAACGCATGTACAAGTTCAAGGCTCCTCGCCACCCTGCATGTCGCCTCCCGGCCAATAAACCTCATTATACCAAGGGTCGGAATCTAGAAGGTCGACGTCCTCCAGAGTGTAGCCTTCCCGGTTAGAGGAATCAAAGCTATACTTGCAAGCTTCACGGGCGGCACGAGTCTCACTCCGCCATGCTTGGACCTCCTCCTCCATCGCCCGACCCGCAGCATGAATCTCTCTATGCATGTCAAGTCGGGCTTTCGCAAAAATCCACATCTCATGTGCGTTACGGCGCGCATTTTGATTGGATGGAGGGCAAGATAAGGAAAGCTGCAGAGGTCAAACTCCATCCTCAAACCTTGGGGGGCCACTCTGCTTAAGAGTGCTAATCTCTGTCGCCCTGGCTTCAAGTTCAGCGGTCAAATCCGCCACCCTACACTAAATATCGGCATTTTCCGCTGCCCCCCCCCCCCCCCGGGTCAGTTCAAGCTCATCATCTCTCCTTGATAAGTTCTTCCAACTCGCTACTACAAGCTATGGCTCTCACCAGCTCATCCTCCGCCCTCTCCAATTTGGACTCCCTACGTTTTAGATAGGCCTCTCTCTGCTCAAGACCTTGACGGAACACCCAAAATTCGGGGTCTTGCTGGAAAAGGTCCGCCGCCGCTAGATGTTTGGAGCGGTACCATCAGTACCTCTTGACCATCTTGCTAAAGATGATCGCCTTTTTCTGCTCACGATGCCTCCGCTCCACTTCCAAAATGAGGGTCTGAAAAGGACATCAAAAATTAGCACACATCGAGCCAACCGTACGATAAGAAAAGAATAATAATTAAAGGGTTACCTATAAAATCATGCCAGCAACCCTTCGAGACAAGTCTGCATCACTGACGGCCCTGAGCGTCTCACTTTCAAGGGCAGTGCATAGAAAAGTAAGTTCCGATGTAGCCTGTTCGCTGTTCAGTAGTAAATTGTAAGCCCCCGGGATCATAATTCGACGGCCAGATCCGTCTGTCGTCATCTCCACATGTGTAAGACCCTTCACAAGCTCGTCCACATCCTCAGGGGCTATCTCGAAGTCTAATCCATCGATATCCTTGCCAACTCCATCCACGTTGGTCGACGAACCACCCTCAGCGACACGTGCCGAACTAACACCAGCAGCGGTACTCTCATATTGGGCCGACCTCCCATAACGGATGGCGTCGGCCATGAATACGGGCCTAGGCATTTGTCGGGGCACACTACTCCTTTCGTCTTCTGTAGCCACCACGTTGCCCGTAACAAGCCTTCGCATTTTCCTCTATACCGGTTCTTCACCCTCAGGAGATTCATCTAAAGGCTGCGGAGCTGGTACCAACGACGCCGACTCTCTCATAATCGTTGACATCGATGTGACTCCCTACAAAAGGATCGTAGTAACGCCTCCTCGGACGGACGCACAGAGTATCTCCTGAGTATCCAAAGTGGCACCGGACCAGGTAGAAGTTGGTACCACCGCCCTTTCCCTATAAGCATCTCGTCCTGTCTCCATAAAGGTCAACCAGTCAGTGAAATTCACAAAACCCATTAAATGAAGCCTAAAATCTACTTGAAGGGTTTGCGGGGCCGTAATGCTGGAGAAAAGAGGGCCATGTGCGGGTCCTTTCTGCATACGGCAATAGGTCAGACACCCATCTCCTAATGTCGGTAACGAACCGAGGTGTGTGAGCTATGGCTGCAATGATAAAAAAGGTTAGCAGCGTGACAAGTCACAAGTAGTGAGGAGTTCAGCGGATAGAGACACTTACGTTTCAAATTCCACTTTTCTGGGAATCCGGCAGGATTAGAGACCAGGTGCTCAGTCCTAACATAGAAATACCTATGCCAAAATCCGCGGCTAATTCGGTCATCGGTCTTAACCACCAACCCCTTTGTACCACGGCTTCTCGAGTACAGCATGGTGCCTCTAAGGTAGCAGGCACTGAATAATTGTAGAAGATGGTGGACAGAGACCTCGCACCCGACCAGCTCCGCATATTTGGACAGTATCCGACATATTTTTAGGGTGTACGGCGTAAGGTGAGACGGGCATACGTTGTAAAAGCGGCAGAGTTCCTCCGCGAAAGGGAAAATGGGGATACCGTAGCTAATCATGAATGGGTATTCGTAGAAGGTGCAATATCCGGTCTATGCGCGTCTACATTATCCGCCCCCGCTGGAACTATCTCCATATGAGCAGGTATGCCGAAGATCATCTAAATGATCTTGTAACAATTTGGAGCATTCCGGTAGTTGCACAGGTGAATCTTTGTTGAAGTCGCTCCGAGATAGGAGGTTCTTTGGTAGCAGAGTATCCACTGTGAGGGGACTAATGTCTTTCTCTTCTTCTCTCTCACCACTGCCAGAGGGAGGCGGAATTTTTGATGGATTAATATCAGTAACCCTCGGATTATCCCGGCGAGATTTGACCATGGTTCCCGTTCAAGAAGCAAATGTACGTAACACAACGGAGGAAAGAGAATTTTCCGACTACGAAGAAAAGTCGGAGAACGAAAATGCTACTTGAGTAAATGGAATATCTCTCACAAATGATCAAAACTTGTTTCAAGTGAAACACTCCCCCTATTGATAGAGTTCGGTGGCGCTAAAATTGAAGAGACATATTTCGAACCGACGCGGGAAACCTAATGTCAGAGTGCCCTTTGTGTTGCCTAGGGAATATGTGTAATGATGATGCATGCGAGTGTTGACGTCATCAGTGTAAAGGAATTGCGCGTCAGCATTTCAACAGTTGCGAGTGTTGTCCCCCACCTGCTACGTTACTACTTTTTAACGAAGTTCAAACTCTCTCTGAACGAGGTTATTGATTCCGTCCATCGTGGATGCACCTCGCTGCGACGCTGATGAACTGAGGGACTAACTGTATGGGGTTGAATTTGAACGACCACGTCTCTGCATCGGCATGGATAACCGTTAAGCACGCATTAGCCGGGGTGGAGGTACGACTTGGTGGCATTAGGAGAAATGACACCACAGGTTCCGTCGTCCCTTCGAGGATATGTATTTAGTTTCTATTTATTTTGATATAGAAAGGAGGGTCCCTTAATATATAAAGGGGATCCTAGCATTGTAAAAGAGGGGATGATTGAACTTCTCTTAAGCTCTCTCTCTCTCTAAATCACTCTCTTGATCTTTGAATCTCTTTCACACATTGAGACCGAAAACGAACGAACATATCATATATCCTAAGGTCTTATTATCTTCGATTACAATTTACCCTTGATTTACTTTGATTGATTTGCTCAGAAAGTGTTCGAAAATTTTTGGGACAAACACTATTTCCACACACATATACAACCCCTCTATGAATAGATCACAACTAAACTTCCACCACCAGAGAACAATCTCCTTCACAAACACCAACTTCCTCCATTATCCAATCTTCCTCAACACCATCACCATCACACGACCTCCTTCCACAATCCACACCCATATACATAACTTAATATCCACCAATACAAACGTACCCATAGTTCTAGCTTGTGATGAGCTTACAAGAATATGCATTGACCTTCTGCATGAAAATCGACAACCAGGATATCATAGTGATGATCTAAAATTCGGCGGACATAGCACAAATAGTCACAGGAGGGATGCCTATGGAAATGCTCTCACGCAAAATACACATGGAAGTGGATTACCAAATATTACAACCCATCAAATTATCCAGACAAGGACCACCACTCGCTCGCCTCTTATTTGCAGATGACACTAATTTACGTTCCAAAAATACCACAAAGAGCATTAATACTATCATAGATACCCTAAATTTATTTACTCAAGTGTTAGCCCTCACCATTAATTATAATAAATAAATAAATAAATTCTCAAAACACAACTCCATAATCGCTAAAGAAACAGTGATTAATTCATTCAACATGAAGGATGGATCCATATTTGGAAAATATTTACGATATCCTATTTTCACAAAGAAACCTAGAACTTTCGACTTTCAATTCCTTCTTGACAACTTTAAGAATAGACTAGCTGGATGAAAATCTAATTGTCTTACTATGGTAGTGAAGGACCTCCCTAATGAAAGCAACCATAAACTGCCTACCCAATCATGTAATGCAAATGATCAAGATTCCTACTAATATTACTTATAAGTTAGAACGATATCAGCATAATTTTCTTTGGGGATCCACAACTCAAAAACATAAATTTAACCTTATAAAATGGGAAACCATCCAACAACCAAAAATCGGTGGAGGCCAGGGAATTCATAATCTTGTCGATAAAATTAATGCCTTACTAGGAACCTTAACCTGGAGATTGTTTCAATCATCATCATCCCGCTGGTCTTCAATTCTAATTTCAATATACTCAAACACCATCAATTCTACTCATATTTCCTCCGCCTGGAAAGCCATCAAACAAGGGTGGGCTTCATGTCAAATTGGCATACACTGGCATATTATCAATGGAAATCACATCAAATTTTGGACAAAACCTTTAATAGGGACCAACGTAATACTTAGGAACTTAATTGAGGGCCTTTACCCTACAATGACTACTCTTTCATTTTAGCTTCCTATATTGAAGGAAACTTAATAAATATTCCTAAAATACCTTTTGAACTCCCTCAAAAGTTACATGACCAAATCCATAGTCAATATATCCCTAACATAACTAATAATCAGTCATATTATCACATTTAATGGGTTCTTACCCTCAAGGGGCTTTTCACAATACAATCTCTATATAGAAATTACGTGCTAATCCAAACAACACCTCTTTCCAGTGGTTATGGAACCTACAACTACCTCAAAAAATAAAACATTTTCTTTGGCTTATGAGCTATCATCGACTACCAACGACAAGTTATCTTTACACTATTCATGTAACCCAGAATTCATTGTGCCTGATCTTCCAGATCACTCACGAAACTATTGCACATCTGTTTTTTGAGTGTCACCAAATACAAATAGTCTAGCAACAACTAGGCATTCATTATCTCCACATCTGTGACGACCCAAAGGGTTATCACCGGATTTCTCTCTTTTTTCGAACTCCCGAGACCTTGAAAACCTCACTTTTAGTTTTCTCGATTTGCGTGTACAATCCGGGCACGTAGCTGAAAAGATTATATGTTAAATTATGTGAAAATTTTCAAAATGTGGCTTTAAAATGATTAAAATTAACTTCGGTCAATATTTTTGGTAAACGGACCCCGACACATGATTTGACGATCCCGAAGGGTCCGTAGAAAAATATGGGACTCGGGCATGTGCCCAGAGTTGAAATCCGAGGTCTAGAACTCGAGGAAAAGAATTTTTCTGGAATTATTAAGCAAAATGGAAATGAAAATAGATTAAAAGACTATGGTATCGGGCTCGTATTTTGGTTCCAGTGCCCGAAAAAAGTCTTAAATATGTGTTAGGTGCTTTCTGTAAATTTTGGTCGAAATAGGACGTCATTTGACGTGTTTCGGACCTAAATTTCTAAAGTTTGATGTTAATGAAGTTAGAATGAAAAATGATGATTTTGGGGTTTGATTCAATGATTTTGATGTTATTTTAGCGGTTTAATCGCTCGAGTAAGTTCGTAGGATGTTGTTGAGTTAGTGTGTGTGATTGGTTAGGAGCTCCGAGGGCTCGGGAGTGTTTTCGGAGGTGTTCAAGGTGGTTTTGGACTTAGGATGATATCAGATTTTCTGCAATTTTTACACAGGTATTTTCTTCATCGCATTCGCATTGGTACCCTCGCGTTCGTATAGCTCTGTTTCTTCCCCCTTCGCGTTCACGTCGCGTCAACCAAATACAGGGCCCCAGTATTTTCCTTGTTTGCAGTTGTGGACTGATTCCCATGTTCGCGTAGTTTCAGCTCCTCCCTCACCGAGTTCGCCAGCCACTCCACGCGTTCGCGTAGAGCATTTCCCTGGACCACCCAGTATTTCTCTTCGCGTTCGCAGCCTCCTCATTATGAACGCGATGGTCTGTGGAATTAACCCTTCAAGAACGCGGCCCCTTTCCCGCGAACGCGAAGGGAATTTTTGCCCGGTGATTTTTTAAGTCTAAAAACAAGATATTTACGGGACTCACTCCATTTTTCTACACGAACCCTTCTTCCTCACACCTCATAGATGAATTTTGAAGAGCTTTTCCTCCATAACTTCATAGGTAAGTGTTCCTAACCTCGTCATCTCTTAATTTCTTCAACTAATCACCAATTTCTAAGTCTAGAAACATGAAATCAAAGTAGAAATTAGGGATTTTGGGTAGAGTTAGGGTTTTGAGAATTTTGGGTGATTCAACCTCAATTTGGGCTCGAATCTTAAAACAAATTGCATATTTGAACTCGTGGGGTTATGGGTGATTGGGTTTTGGTCCGAGCCTCGTGTTTGGACCATGTGGGCCCGATGTCAAATTTTGGTATCTTTGGAAGAATACTAGGAAATTCATATCTAGGCTATGGGATGTTGTCATTGAGTCTTTATTGATATTGTTGAATTAATTATGCCTAGATATCATTGTTTCGGAGTCGGATTGTAGAGGAAAGGCGGTATTTGAGGATTGATTGCTATTCTTTGGACCGAGATAAGTGTTTGATCTAACTTTGGCTTGAGGGAATAGGATTACGGTGTTGTTTGCTAATTTCTAAATATTGAGTACGGTGTATAGGCATGGTGACGAGTATCTATACACCGATGTCTAGAACCGCTGATAAACTAACACTTCATCATATAAAACTTTTCATTTAACTCAGTTCAGGAGAACTATAGCGACATACAGGTGAATTCTCATCACCATCGAGTATACCAATCTCTAAGAAGTGGTCCAAGCCACCATAACCCTTCCGGGATCCGCCTACTCATAACAGGCTATAACAGAAGAATGCTTCTGAATAACATCAATCACTGCGGCCGACAAGCATCACACGCACCGCCACACTTCACATGCATGACTTGATCACGCTGGATGAACTGATCACCACTACCAATATGCCAAGTTAACCATGGCTAATCAATCTACTTCCTTCCACTAAATCCTTGATTGCCTTAGAAATAATACTTCTTCATTCAACACATAACATACTCCATCTGCACTCATCCCGAGTGACCTTGAATCACGAGACCATGCTGTCTCGAATCCCACGAACCATTTCGTATTTCTCAATGCTACCCATAAGTCAAAATATCGTTGAACATTCTGGGCACCTTCTCATAAGCTGCTACAAAGCTCGATTCTTAAACGTACTCATAGGCTCGAAATCATTGAGCACCTTACTTTAACTTCCGAATTCACTAGGACCATTATTGAGAGCCACCCGCTCTGTCTTGGTCCCGAATATAACTCACTCCATAGATCTTATAACACACGAACACTCTCTCCGCGAAGCACCCGGCGAAATCACTTCCTCTGAAACCTGCATCTATACGAGGCATAAATCCTGAACCTTTTTCCTAGTCCGAACATGAGCCAATAAGGCCAACCATAGCATGCTTCCAACAATTCATTTGCTCGAATTACCACTTATGGTCTTTTCTTATAGCTGAAATAACCCATCAATATGCTAATAACCAGAAATCACGCAAGTAGTAAACCATACAGCCCAATCCTAAGCGGTGGGACTCTCCCACTTAGCTTGAAGCCATCATTTCATAATTCTAGAGTTCACCCGACCGATCTCCTTGTCGAACAACCAATAAAATTCCTCGCTGAAGCTTCGCCAACCACGCGACCGCTAACCTACTCACGGGGAATAACCCACCTAGGGGAATCACCTCCCGACATCCTCCGACGCCGCTGCACGGGGTACATTCACGATGACACCAATAGCCCATACTTCATATCATACCTGCAAGCTTCGATCACAAACCCTTAAAATCCCCAATTCGATCCAATCTCTCCTTAAGGCGCATAGTCTTCTTACTACCAAGCCCGTATGCAACCCCCGCCACTCTCCCACTTTGGCGAAACTCGTCTCCTTAATCGGTCACTGGACCTTGCTGCTCATACTCGGCCTTTTAGAAATTTTAAACACCGCCTGGCACTTCTCACTTGTCCTTCCTCACACTTTGCTGCTCAACTGTTGACTCAAATAAAATCTATCTTTGTGGCACTTGAATCCACCATTGCTGCTAACTTTAAACCTTTCCAAAGGTAATCTTTATCAAGCCGTCAATATTAGAATTCTGATTCGATCTTAAACCACCGCACCATGCAATATCTGACAGTTGTAACTCTAATACTATTTCACAATATCCTGCCATAAAGGCGAATTGTAGCAGATTTTAACATTGATAAACTTAGTACGTCCAATTAGGACAACAGCACCCCAATGTAGAGGGGGAACTCCACCACGCTTGCAATTACAAAGTCTCATCACTTTCACTAGCCCACATCTGACCATTCTTAATCCGACTGCCTTTTTCCTCTGCCGAAAATAAAATACTGAATCCCTTGATTACACTCTGAGTAAACCTCTCTTCAATTCATCCACTGCCCCGATACATGGGAAAACATACTACCATCACAACAACACTGCGGAAATAATCGCTCATAAGCATCATTGCAACCTATTCCTAGCCTCAAGGCTCTTAGGAGTTCTGTTAATGAGCTGAATAATAGAATACCCTTCCATAAAGCGACTATAATAGTCCAATTAACTATACCAGGAAAATCATCCCGCACCACATTTGTAGTGCCATTTTAATTCTTCAAATTCTC
>MU697088.1:16353-39545 GCA_026770625.1 Nicotiana glauca | reverse complement strand
GCCTACTCATAACAGGCTATAACAGAAGAATGCTTCTGAATAACATCAATCACTGCGGCCGACAAGCATCACACGCACCGCCACACTTCACATGCATGACTTGATCACGCTGGATGTACTGATCACCACTAACAATATGTCAAGTTAACCATTGCTAATCAATCTACTTCCTTCCACTAAATCCTTGATTGACTTAGAAATAATACTTCTTCATTAAACACATAACATACTTCATCTGCACTCATCCCGAGTAACCTTGAATCACGAGACCATGCTGTCTCGAATCCCACAAACTATTTCGTATTTCTTAATGCTACCCATAAGTCAAAATATCGTTNATTCATCCACTGCCCCGATACATGGGAAAACATACTACCATCACAACAACACTGCGGAAATAATCGCTCATAAGCATCATTGCAACCTATTCCTAGCCTCAAGGCTCTTAGGAGTTCTGTTAATGAGCTGAATAATAGAATACCCTTCCATAAAGCGACTATAATAGTCCAATTAACTATACCAGGAAAATCATCCCGCACCACATTTGTAGTGCCATTTTAATTCTTCAAATTCTCGATTTCTAGCAAGCGCTCGCGTCACGTAAGATTGAGTAGGAAGGAATCAAAGGCGTAAGCCTCAAAGAAATCGAACGACACGATAAGGAAATCAAGAAGGGAAGTACTCCTAACAGCCCTGTAGCCTCCCGAGGATAAGTATAGACGTCTCCGTACCGATCCGCGAGACTCTACTAGACTTGCTCATGACTCGTGAGACCTACGGGAACCTAGTGCTCTGATACCATGTTGTCACTACCCAAAATCCACTAAGGGTCGTGGTGGCACCGGACACCTCTGTCAGGCCAGCCAACTAACTCATCAATTAATTCCTCTTTTAATACTTTTGAAAATCTATGGTTTTTCCTTCCATTTTTATAAATAAAAGTTCACTACTTGAATTCAAATTTAAATAATAATAGTTAGAACAAATCCGTTGTAAACCCTCCCAGAAACCCGGTGTCACAAGTAATGAGCAACTACTGATAAGAGAAATAAAATACAACATCCGCCCGGAATACAGTGGGAGGAAAGTAAATACTTACATTGAAAGGAACTACTCTAGCTGCGGTCACCTCAATGATGCAGCTCACCTAGTCCCAGCGTCATCCATGCTGCTACACCCAATAGGCTGATAAAGGTGTATATATACCTTTGCAACAAAAAATGCACAGAAGTGTAGTATGAGTACGTAATCAACGTGTACTCAGTGAGTATCCCGCCTAATCCCAAAGGGGTAGAGACGACATGGCCAATGTCGACACTCATTAGAGGTCCATTATCAATATTCTATAATTGCGAGAATAATCATGGATTTGTATAAAAGTTCTTATTGTGAAGCCAGAAAATAAGTAAACATCTTCAACAATAAGTCAATGGCTTCTAAAGTCTGTTCTTTATTATCTTATCAGTTTATATCAAGCCACGTAGGGCCAATTCCACATTTACAATTTCCAAGTAACAGATAAACATGCGCAAATCCTGTCGAGGTCGACGGCCCGCTCTAACAGAATATAAATTATGCACTGCCGAGGGTCGAGCGGCACAAACCATAGATGCATCTATTATCACCGAGGCGTTCGGCCCGTTCCATAATTAAACACATATCCTGCTCGCGAATCATCCATGCGACGCAGGCAAACATAAAGTACATGATCAGTCAGTCAAATAAGAACTTATCGGGGAATATTTATTCAAATAAAAACCAATTCTCCTTTAAAAATTTAAGAAATGAAGTTTAATTCTTTTATAAATTTACTTAATAAGTCGATGTGAGTTAAGTAATTCAAGCTACCGATGTGTTCACAATTAATCCATGTACACATGCCTTTGGGTCCTAACTACCCAAACAATAGCATAATAGTAGCTACGCACGGACCCTCGTTACCTCGTGCGTGCGTAGCCCCCACAAATAGGAGCACATAATCAATTACTTCACCTATGGGGTCCCCCTCACAAGATTATAAAGGAGACTCACCTCGCTCCGAAGATCCGCAACCGGCAATCTACATTCTTCCGAACACTTGCACCAATGCACGATGCACCAAAACTAGCCAATGATCACACAAATCCATTAATATATGCTCAACTATACTCCGCAACCCAATTTATAACATTTCCTACCTCCGAACGAAAGGTTGACAAAAATTTCCTCAGGCCCACGTGCCCGGAAATCCGAAATTTTTCGAAGATAAAGGTTACCCATGACCTTAGGAACTCAAATATATAATTTACTCCTAATTCCATGCTCAAATTCGTGGCTAAATTCCAAGAATTAAATTTCTAGGTTTCCTTCCAAAAGTCCCAATTTTTCCCACAATTTTCATGCTAAAATCTATATATAATTGATGTATTTAACTCATAATAGGTGGGGATAACATACCTTATCATTGATGACAAAAATCTCTTCTTGAAGCTCTCCAAAATCGCCCCCAAGCCAAGAAAATGTGGTGAGAAAGGACCCAAAATCGAGTTTTAGAAACCTTCTGCCCCAGCGTTTTCCACTTTTGCGGTCTAGGGATAGCTCCTGCGGTCCCGCTTATGCGCACACACAGGCCGCTTCTGCGGTCCCAAACGAGGCCACTCACTTCCGCTTCTGCAACTTTCCAACCGCAGGTGCGGTTCCGCTTATGCGGCTGCCCGACTGCATCTACGGTCCCCTTCACTATTGGCCAAACCACCTTTGCAGTCCACATTTTGCCTCTGCGTGCCCGCTTCTGCGGTCCCATTTCTGCTGAAGCGGAAATACCAGACACCAGCTGCCCAGTTTTTTCAAAAATCCAACTTTCGATCTGTTAACCACCCGGAATCCACCCGAGGTCCCCTAGACCCCAACCAATCATACCAACCTATCCCAAAACACATTACGGACCTGCTCGAGGCCTCAAATCATATCAAACAACACCAAAATCACGAATTACACCTCAATTCAAGCTTTATGAACTTTGAAGTTTCCAACTTCCATTTCCAATGCCGAAACCTATCAAATCACGTCTGATTGACTTCAAATTTTGCACACAAGTCATATTTGACATTACGGACCTATTCCAACTTCCGGAATCGGATTCCGACCCCGATATCATAAAGTCCACTCCCGGTCAAACTTCTCAAAACCTTCAAATTTCTATCTTTAGCCAAATGGCTTCAAAATGACCGACGGACCTCCGAATTCACTTCCAATTGCGCCCCCCAACTCCAGAATCACCATACGGAGCTATTCCCATTCTCGGAATCCCAAATGTACTTCGATAACACTAAAATGCACTTCAAGCCAAACTTAAGAAATTTCTTCAAAAATGCTAACTTCCACAATAGGCGCCAAAACGCTCCCGGGTTACCCAAAACCCGCACCGAGCATACGCCCAAGTCCGAAATCATAATACGAACCTGCTAGAACCTTTGGATCCCGATTCCGAGGTCGGTTACTCTAAATTCCAATCCTAGTTCATTTCTTCAACTTTAAGCTTTCAAAATGAGAATTCTCCTTCCAATTCCACTATAAACTTATCAAAATTCAATTCCGACCATGCGTATAAGTCTATATACCTGAAATGAAGCTGCTCATGGCCTCAGACTGTTGAACGACGCGTCAGAGCTCAAAATGACCGGTTGGGTCGTTACATAAAAGTAGCAACTATCAATTGATCTCTCAAGGATAACACAATTAACGATAGCGACGACTTCACAAACATAGCATCGTAAATAAATAGAAACAGAACATGTAAATGAAGGAGTCGAAACTCAGACCTTAAACCGCAAACAGAGATTAACGATCTCAAATCAAACGTTGACGGAAACTCGAATAGAACCTCAGCACATCAATCGAACTCCATTCACAAAATCGATAAGCACGCTAATTTCTTATGAACAAGCTGGCCTTTTGTAGAGAACTCCGAACAAATTCAATTAAAATTCCAGAAAAGTGTACACCAATGGAACAAGGATTCGAATTAGAAGCCTTGAACGAATCCGTCCACCAAAGAAAACGCCAGAAAACTCAACCTCGGTGACTCGAGCAGCAAACTCACTGTGATTGAACTCCGTTCGAGAACCAAATGTTTGGAAATCGATGGGATGAAGTAGAGGACGCTGGAAAGGGTCTGTGTTTGGTTCCAGTTGAAGAGAGCTGGTCGTTTGGAGAAGACGACGCTTAGGGGGGTCCTATTTTCTTTTTGTTCTGTGCGGCTCCCCCTCAGTGTATCCATCGGCGTATCTCTTGTCCTTCCGTCTTTTTCGTATTTAGGTAGGTCTAGGGTTTTTAGGTGGGGAAATGGGTTGGGGATTGGGTTGGGTCGGGTCTGGTCGACCCGGTTTGGGTTGGGTAAGGAGATGGGCTAGTTTAAATGAGGAAGATGTATTCAGATATTTGGGCTCACTCATTACATGGGTCAATCTTGAATTTAAGATCAAGCTTTTCCAATTTCCTTTTTTTTTTGTTGTTCTTTTCTTTCTTTAATTATTAAAAATCCAAATTAAACTCTTAAATTTATTCAAATTGTAAAATTAAGCTAATTATCTAACTATAATGTTTATAAAAATTAATTGATCCTAAATTTAAAGAGAAAACTTAATAATCCAAAATTAAAAGCTAAGAATGTAAAAATGAGCCATTTTTGTAATTTTTATTTTTAATAAAGCAACTAACTAATTACTTAATCCTAAAATGTGAACAAAAAAATATAAATGCAATGCATGGTATTTTTGGTATTTTTTTAATTTTTAATGGAAATTAAATATGCACAAAAATGCAAATAATTAATAAAATTCTACAAAACATCCTATAAAATTACAAAAATTTGGAAAAATTATTTTTTGATATTTTATTGGAGTAATTCATATAGGGCAAAAATTACATGCTCACACGCTTTTGCACAGATCACGGTACCGGAGCAACTTTTGGACCACAGCAGTAGGATATTGACTGGAAGCTAACTTTAGTCCGGGGACTTACGAGGTAGCCTAGCTGGCGTTCGCGAGACGGAGTCCCTTTCTATGTTTTCAGTTTGTTTTTATTGTACCGGGATAGATATTTATGTATTTCAATTCAGACTTGTTTGTAGGACTCTTTAGTGGTTCATGAGATAGCGACACCAGTCTTGGGTAGAGAAATATTAAACTTTCGCATTTTGGGTTTTCAGTTATCTATGCTTTAAAGGCTTTCGCTTTTATTTAAATGACTCGTTATTATTATTATTCTTGGGTTGTTATCAGAAAATATTTAAATTCTTGGCTTGCCTAGCCCCGACAGTAGACGCCATCACGACTCCCGATGGTGGGAAATCTAGGTCGTGACAAATTGGTATCAGAGCTCTAGGTTACATAGGTCTCGCTACTCACAAAAAAACTTGATAGAGCCTGAGGGATCGGTACGGAGACGTCTGTATTTATCCCCCAGAGGTTACGGAGTTAGGAAAAGTTTCACTTTTGTTCTTTCTTGTCGTGTAATTATGTTTCTCAAATATTGATTGTCTTTCCACTCTGTTCTTTCGCAGATGGCGAGAACACGTGCTTCCTCTTCTACCGCGTAGCAGCAGTAGCTCCTGCGAGGGGCAGAGGCCAAGGCCGTGCTAGAGGCTGAGGCAGGGGCAGAGCTCAGCCCCGGGCAGCAGTCCTAGAGGTGGAGCCTCATATTGACTATGATGAGGAGGTTCCAGCCCCAGCAGCTCCAGTGGGCCCAGCTCAGGTCCCAGGAGGGGTCATAGTCACCCCAGATCTTCAGGACGCTTTAGTCAGATTGGCAGGCTTTATGGAGAGTGTCACTAGAGTAGGTTTGCTTCCAGTAGCACCGTCCACTTCTCAGGCTGGAGGAGGAGTTCAGACTCTTGCTGCACGTATTCTAGAGCAGGTAGCTCCCCAGGCTAATGCCTAGTGGTTCAGCCAGCTGTGGCAGCTCAGCCAGGTATTGCAGCCCAGACCGGCGATGGAGCGGAGATCTCTTCGGATGCTTTGTGGAGACTTGATCGGTTCTCCAAGCTCTTCAATACCACATTCAGCGGTGCTTCGTCAGAGGATCCATAGGATTTCTTATTCAGCTTCCATGAGATCCTTAGGACTATGGGTATTGTGTAGACCAATGGGGTCGACTTCGCCACCTTTCGGCTTGCAGGATCCGCCAAGACTTGGTGGAGGGACTATTGTTTATCCAGACCAGCAGGGTCACCACCATTGTCATGGGATCAGTTCGTAGAGTTGTTTTTGGAGAGGTTTCTCCCGGTCACTCAGCAGGAGGCACTTCACAGGTAGTTTGAGCGCCTCCATGACAGTCACCCAGTTTGAGACGCAGTTCATTGATTTGGCACGCCATGCTATTGTTATACTTCCCATAGAGCGAGAGAGGGTGCGGAGGTTTATTGATGGATTGATTCAGCTGATCCGTCTCCAGATGGCTATGGGGGCTGGTAGTGATTCCTTTCAGGAGGCGGCTAATGCGGCCTGCAGAGTTGAGATGGCCCTTGCACGAGGAGGTGTTCATGTGTCGGATAAAAGGCCTCGTCATTTTGGTAGGTTCAGTGGTACCTCATCTGGAGGTAGGGATTCTTATGGTAGAGGCCATTCACCGAGGCCCTTTCAGTCAGCACTCCAGGTTTCTTATGGTACTCCAGGTAGTGGTAGTTCTCAACAGCCCATCAGTGCACCTCTACTTGAGAGCTTCCGGGGAGGAAATTCAGGTCGACAGGGCCAGTAGTCTCAATAGCCGAGGGCTTGTTATAGTTGTGGTGACCCCGGTCATATTGTTAGATTTTGCCCTCGAGCCTGGGGTAGCTCTCAGTAGTAGAATCCTCTCCCCATGATTCAAGCACCAGGTGATCCACAGCTTACCCAGCCAGCTATAGGTGGGGGTAGGGATCATAGAGGTGGAGGTAGAGACCGTAGAGGTGGAGCTCGGACCGGTAGAGGTAGGGGTCATCCAGTAGCTGATCATCCCAAAGACATGGTTCAAGGAGGTGGGGCCCAACCCCGGTGTTATTCTTTGTCAGCCAGGCGAGAGGCTGAGTCTTCAGATGCTATTATTACAAGTACTATTCTGGTCTGTGATAGGGATGATTCAGTGCTATTTGACCCTGGGTCTACGTATTCATATGTGTCGTCTTATTTTGCACCCTACCTGGCTATGCCCAGTGATACTTTAGGTATCCCTGTTTATGTATCTACACCGGTAGTTGATTCTATAGTGGTCGACCGAGTTCATTGTTCCTGTGTGGTAGTGTTTGAGGGTCTTGAGACCCGTGTTGATTTATTGCTTTTAGACATGGTGGATTTCGACGTTATATTAGGGATGGATTCGTTGTTCCCGTTCATGCTATATTGGATTGTCACGCCAAGACTGTGACCTTGGTTTTACCAGATTTGCCCCGATTGGAGTGGAGAGGGACCCCAGGACATTCCACCCGCAGTGTTATTTCATATGTAAAGGCTCGACACATGGTCGAGAAGGGGTGTTTAGCTTATCTGGCATATGTTCGTGATTCCAGCACAGTGGTTCCTTCTATTTACTTTGTTCCTATTGTTCGGGAGTTCCCCGAGGCTTTTCCTTCAGACCTGTCGGGTATGCCGCCCGACATGGATATTGATTTCTGTATTGATCTAGCCCCAGGCACGCAGCCCATTTCTATTCCGTTGTATCGCATGGCCCCGCTAGAGTTGAAGGAGTTAAAGGACCAGTTGCAAGATTTGCTAGAGAAGGGATTTATCAGGTCTAACGTTTCTCCTTGGGGTGCGCCAGTGTTATTTATGAAGGAAAAGGATGGATCGATTAGGATGTGCATTGATTACCGATAGTTGAACAAGGTGACGATAAAGAACAAGTATCCACTATTGATGAATGATTATTTGTTTGACCAGCTTTAGGGTGAAAAGGTGTTTTCAAATATAGACTTGAGATCGGGCTACCATCAGCTAAGGATTAGGCGTCTGATGTCCCTAAGACAATATTCCGCACTCGGTATGGGCATTATGAGTTTTTGGTCATGTCATTTGGGCTGACCAATGCCCCAGCAGCATTTATGGAGTTGATGACTCGAGTGTTCAGACCTTACTTGGACTTGTTCGTGATAGTGTTTATTGATGATATTCTGTTGTACTTCCGCAGCCAGGAGGATCACGAGTAGCACCTCAGAGTGGTTCTTCAGACTCTGAAGAACAGTTAGTTGTATGCTAAGTTCTCGAAGTGCGAGTTCTAGTTGAGTTCGGTTGCATATCTAGGTCATGTTGTATCAGCAGAGGCTATTCAGGTGGACCCGAAGAAGATTGAGGCAATCAAGAACTGGCCTCGACCAGCATCAGCTACTGAGATTCGGAGTTTCTTGGGGTTAGCAGGTTATTGCCGTCGGTTCGTAGAAGGATTTTCATCCATAGCAGCCCCAATGACCAGGTTGACCCAGAAGGGTGCCCAGTTCAAATGGTCAGACGAGTGTGAGGAGAGCTTTCAAAATCTCAAGACAGCTCTAACTACGACACCGATGTTGGTTTTGCCCACAGGCTCAGGACCCTATATAGTTTATTGTGATGATTCTCGTATTGGGCTTGGTACGGTATTGATGTAGGATGGCATAGTCATTGCTTATGCTTTGAGGCAATTGAAGATCCACGAGAAGAATTATCTGGTTCATGATCTAGAGTTGTTAGCCATTGTTCATGCTTTGAAGATTTGGAGGCATTACTTATATGGTGTGACGTGTGAGGTGTACACTGATCACAAGAGTCTGTAGTACTTATTCAAGATAAAGGAGTTGAACTTGAGGCAGAGGAGGTGGTTGGAGCTATTGAAGGATTATGATGTTACTATTTTGTACTACCCGGGGAGAGCCAATGTGGTGGCCGATGCATTGAGTAGGAAGTCCGCCAGCATAGTTAGTCTTGCCTCTGTTTTGGTTAGCCAGAGACCGCTTGCTTTGGATATTCAGGCCTTGGCCAATCGATTTGTGAGGTTGGACATTTCTGAGCCTGGCAGAGTGTTAGCTTGCACGATCGCTCGTTCTTCATTATTGGAGCATATTTGTGATCGACAGTTTGATGATCCCCATTTATGTGTCCTGAGAGACACGGTGCCGCATGGAGGTTCCAAAAAGGTGACCTTAGATGATGATGACATTTTGAAGTTGCAGGGGCGAGTTTGTGTGCCCAATGTCAATGGGATTCGAGAGTTGATCTTAGCGGAGGCCCATAGTTCTCGATATTCTATTCGGCCGGGCGCCGCGAAGATGTACCAGGACTTGCTGTAGCATTATTGGTGGCATAGGATGAAGAAAGATATTGTTGCATATGTGGCTCGGTGTTTGAACTGTCAACAGGTCAAGTATGAGCATCAAAGGCCTGGTGGTTTGTTTCAGAGGATTGAGCTTCCCGAGTGGAAGTGGGAGAGGATTACCATGGATTTCGTTACTCGACTTCCGATGAATCGGATGAAGTTTGATGCTATTTGGGTCATTGTTGATAGGCTGACCAAGTTAGCACATTTTATTCCTGTTGCAGCCACTTATTCATCGGAGAGGTTAGCCGAGATATACATCTGAGAGATTGTTCGCCTTCATGGGGTGCCGGCATCTATCATTTCGGACCGGGGAACGCAGTTTACCTCGCGCTTCTGGAGAGCAGTTCAGCAGGAGTTAGGCACCCAGGTTCAGTTGAGCGCAGCGTTCCATCCTCAGACGGATGGCCAGTCCGAGAGGGCTATTCAGATATTGGAGGATATGCTCCGAGCCTGTGTCATTGATTTTGGAGGCTCGTGGGACCAGTTTTTTCCTTTAGCAGAGTTCTCCTACAACAACAGCTACCAGTCCAGCATTCAGATGGCTCCATATGAGGAGTTGTGTGGTAGGCGATGTCGGTCTCCAGTCAGATGGTTTCAGCCGGGAGAGGCTCGGTTGTTGGGCACAGATTTAGTTCAGGAGTCTTTGGATAAGGTCAAGATCATCCAGGACAGGCTTCGTTCGGCTCAGTCGCGGCAAAAGAGTTATACGGATCGTAAGGTTCGAGATGTAGCTTTCATGGTTGGTGAGCGGGTCTTCCTCCTATTGTCGCCTATGAAAGGCGTGACGAGATTTGGGAAGAAGGGCAAGCTTAGCCCTAGATTCATTGGCCCATTTGTGATCCTCGATAGTGTGGGAGAGGTGGCTTAAAAACTTGCCTTTTCCGCCTATCTAGTCAGTCGTGCATCCAGTGTTTCATGTGTCTATGCTTCGGAGGTATCACGGCGATCCAGCCTACGTGTTAGATTTCAGCACTGTCCAACTGGACAAGGATCTGTCTTACAAGGAGGAGCCGATAGCTATCCTATACCGGTAGGTTCAATAGTTGAGGTCGAAGAGTTTTCCTACAGTGCGTATCCAGTGAAGAGGTCAGCCTCCTGAGGCATCGACCTGAGAGTCCGAGTTTGATATGTGGAGCCGCTATCCTCATCTATTTTCCGACTCAGGTACTTCTTTCTTTTGTCCGTTCGAGGGCAAACAGTTGTTTTAGAGGTGGAGAATGTGACGACCCAAAGGGTCATCACTAGATTTCTCTCCTTTTCCACGCTTTCAAGGCCTTAAAACCCTCAATTTTATTTGCCTCGATTTGCGTGCGCATTCCGGGGGTATAGCCGGAAAGATTACATGTTAAATTCTATGAAAATTTTCAAAATATAGCTTTAAAATGATTAAAGTTGACTTCGGTTAATATTTTTGATAAACGGACCCGGACCCCCGTGATTTGATGGTCCCGGAGGGTCCGTAGAAAAATATGGGACTCGGGTATGTGCCCGGAGTCGAAATCCGAGGTCTAGAACCCGAGGAAAAGAATTTTTCTGTGAAATTATTTTGCTGGAATTATTAAGGAAAATAGAAATGAAAATTGATTAAAAGACTATGATATCGGGATCGTATTTTGGTTCCGATGCCCGAAACAAGTCTTAAATATATGTTAAGCACTTTCTATAAATTTTGGTCAAAATCGGACGTCATTTGACGTATTTCGGACCTAAATTTCTAAAGTTTGAAGTTTATGAAGTTAGAATGAAAAATGATGATTTTGGGGTTTGATTCAATGATTTTGATGTTATTTTGGCGGTTTGATCGCTCGAATAAGTTCATAGGATGTTGTTGAGTTAGTGTGTGTGATTGGTTAGGAGCCCTGAGGGCTCGGGAGTGTTTTCGGAGGTGTTCGGGGTGGTTTTGGACTTAGGATGATATCAGATTTTCTGCAATTTTTACACAGGGATTTTCTTCGCCGCGTTCGCATTGGTACCCTCGCGTTCGCGTAGCTCTGTGTCTTCCCCCTTCGCGTTCGCATCTTGAACCTCGGGAACGCGTAAGCCAAATTCATGGCCCCAATATTTTCCTTCTTCGCGTTCGCGGACTGATTCCCGCATTCACGTAGTTTTAGTTCCTCCCTCACCGCATTCGCAAGCCACTCCACGCGTTCGTGTAGAGCATTTCCCTGGACCCCCAGTCTTTCTTTTCGCGTTCACAGCCTCCCCATCGCGAACGCGATGGTCTGTGGAATTAACCCTTCACGAACATGGCCCCTTTCCCGCGAACGCGAAGGGCATTTTTGCCCAGTGATTTTTAAAGTCTAAAAGCATAATAGTTACGGGACTCACTCCATTTTTCCACACGAACCCTTCTTCCTCACACCCCATAGACGAATTTTGAAGAGCTTTTCCTCCATAACTTCATAGGTAAGTGTTCCTAACCTCGTCTTCTCTTAATTTCTTCAACTAATCACCAATTTCTAAGCCTAAAAACATGAAATCAAAGTAGAAATTAGGGGTTTTGGGTAGAGTTAGGGTTTTGAGAATTTTAGGTGATTCAACCTCAATTTGGGCTCGAATCTTAAAATAAATTGCATATTTGAACTCGTGGGGTTATGGGTGATTGGATTTTGGTCCGAGCCTCGTGTTTGGACCATGTGGGCCCGGTGTCAAATTTTGGTATCTTTCGAAGAATGTTGGGAAATTCATATCTAGGCTATGGGATATTGCCATTGAGTCTTTATTGATATTGTTGAATTAATTATGCCTAGATATCATTGTTTCGGAGTCGGATTATAGAGAAAAGACCGTATTTGAGGATTGATTGCTATTCTTTGGACCGAGGTAAGTGTTTGATCTAACTTTGGCTTGAGGGAATAGGATTAGGGTGTTGTTTGCTAATTGCTAAATGTTGAGTACGGTGTATAGGTATGGTTACGAGTATCTATATACCGGTGTCTAGTATGACAGTGGGTCCTTGTTTGTACTTATTCCGATATTGTTATGACTCTACCATGTTAATTGATGAATCGTATGAAATATGAAGAGTATGAGGATTGATTGTGAGTTGTAAATTCTTTGGAGCATTGGCTCGAACAATAAAAAGACTATTGGGTAAGGAATGAAAGAAATAGAAGGTATTATTATTAATCCCCTGCCGGGATGGTTTGAGTATATTGATTATTCTCCCTTGCCGGGATATGAAAGTTATTGTTATTGCTCCCTTGCCGGGATTTAGCTGTTAATTGTGTAATTCCCTTGCCGGGACATTTTTTATTATTTGTTTATCTCCTCGACCCGTTTGGTTGTGATTACTGTTTGGGTGAGGAAGAGTGATGATGCACGAAGGGTCATTCCGTGCCATGTTTTGATTATATTTGCACGAAGGATCATTCCGTGCCATGATATGAGAGTTATGTGAGGGAAAGCACGAAAAGTGATGCCGTGCACTTTATTTGATTGCTTTTGGTGAGAATGAGAGTAAAAGCACAAAGGTTGATGTCGTGCAACTGTTCATTTTTCTGCTCTCATTAATTATTGTTATTGCCCTATTTCTTACTTAAATTGTTGACTTTATCTTCGGACTGTACTCTCCCATAGTATGNATATATATATATATATATTGAACTGTACAGGTTGATTGGTAGTCCTGTCTAGCCTCGTCACTACTTCGCCAGGGTTAGGCCAGGCACTTACCAGCACATGGAGTCGGATGTGTTGATGCTACACTTCTGTGCTCTTTTGCACAGATCACGGTACCAGAGCAGCTTTTGAACCACAACAGTAGGATATTGACCGAAAGCTAACTTCAATCCAGGGACTTACCAGGTAGCCTAGCTGGCGTTCGTGGGCCGGAGTCCCTTTCTATGCTTTCAGTTTGTTTTCATAGTACCGAGACAGATATTTATGTATTTCTATTCAGAATTTTTTTGTAGCACTCTTTAGTGGTTCGTGAGATAGCGACACCAGTCTTGGGTAGAGAAATATTAAACTTCCGCATTTTGGGTTTTCAGTTATCTATGTTTTAAAGACTTCCGCTTTTATTTAAATAACTCGTTATTATTATTATTGTTGAGTTGTTATCAGAAAATGTTTTAATGCTTGGCTTGCCTAGCTCCGACAGTAGGCGCCATCACGACTTCCGATGGTGGAAAATCCG
Organism: Nicotiana glauca; assembly: GCA_026770625.1. NCBI lineage: Eukaryota > Viridiplantae > Streptophyta > Magnoliopsida > Solanales > Solanaceae > Nicotiana > Nicotiana glauca. The sequence goes on along the minus strand of MU697088.1, from coordinate 26,104 downwards.
GGTCGTGACAACATCAATCTTAACAAATTTCGTGAATACACTCCACTAAAACTATCACAATTAATCAACAATAACTCTACCACCACTCCAACAAACTCTCATACTTTAATTCCTTATGCCCTATGGCACATATGAAAAAGTCGCAATCACACTGCTTTTGAAAACATCACCCATCCTCCAAATATTCAGCTCATCCTAGGTCAAGCTGCTGAGTTTTTCCACCTAGGTATAAATCATAATACACACACTTACAAATCTACTTACATGTATGTTAAATGGAATCGTCCTACAAATAGGTATTATAAATAAAATTCTGACGGAGCCTATAGTTTTTTGGACCAAAAAAGAGGTTTGGGGGTATAATTAGAGATTCAACGGGCAAATGGTTACTAGGTTATACGGGTACAAGGTCAACGGAAAATCATCACTACATGGAAATCACTCGCCTACAAGAAGGTTTACGACTTGCTCTCCAACACAAACTCACACCACTGAAAGTTGATGTGGATTCCACTGAGCTAATTTCTCTTCTCCGCTACATCAATCCACAATATTCATCCTTAACGCATGAATTCAGGTACCTACTATATCAGGTGGATAGATCATGTGTGACGCACACTTACAGGGAGCAAAATCAAGTAGCCGATACGCTCGCCAAATACGGGGCCACATTAGCTTACAATGCCTCAACAACTATTTTTTGTACAACCGCCTCCTTTTGTAATTCAAGAATTACTAGCAGGCCAATGGGGCACACTCCACAGACGCACTCTATGTACGTCTGTGCACGTGGAACCCATCTCTTTTCGTCTAGATAGTTTGACGAACTCTTGTCTTGGTAATGTAGTACATGCTAGTGGAAGTGATCAATCATATTTTTGTAACACTGAAACACCACCAGCATTCGCTCCTTGTAATGTCACTAAATCTATAATATATGTCTCTTTGATTGACAACAAAAAATAGTTTAGCAGATTCAGCAGTTTCTACTTAATGGATTCTTGTCTATGTTTTAAGTCTCGTGAATCTCATCTTTTTAAAACACATGTAACCAACATTTTAGCAAAATAAACTGCAAAGAAATTTTAGGGAAAAGAAATGATTGTTGAGAATAGTATTCTATTTTCTAATGCTGAAGTAATTAGTACTATTTTAAAATGTAGTGGTTTTTTTCCTTCAGGTTCCTTCAGAGTTCAGACAATAAATAAACATAAATGTCAGATGTTCTCGTTAACTAGAATTAATTTTAAATTTTTTAATAATGAAAATTCATGGGCTGGGTAGCTTTAAATTTGAATAGAAAGATTTTCTGAGATATAGTTAAGAGAAAATCCCATTATATACGAAATATACAATTAATTTTGCAAGTATCTATCCGGTATTTAGTTATTCCTAGAGTCAATCAAAAAATAAAGATAATTGGACTAAACAAAGATCATATCTTGATTTGGAAAAATTAAGGATGAAAAGGTAAGGTCAAGACTACATTTTCAATTTAAGAGAGGCATGGACAGGGGTTTGATTCTTTATTTTTATTTTTTATTTTTTATTTTTTATTTTTTTTTAAAAGGCGAAAGAATAGTTCGCTTATTAAGGTGTCAATTTAAATAACTTACCTGTCAAAACTAAAAACTAAAAACAACTTACCATTTAGAAGTGTCAACATTGACATTGCATTTTGTTGAATATTACTAGTATAAAATATTGACCTTCAGCACACCTCGCTTAACTATATCGAGGTGGGTTGCTGAAATCTAAGACAACGATTTAAGGATAAGCGTCTCTTGAAAAAAGAATAAAAGAGGAAAAGGAGGGTGGATACGACAACAGATAGCCACTATTAACCATGTTGTTTAAAATATATCTACGATTTATAACGTATTTAAAGATTAGTCAATTTCGCTTATACTTCAGGACACGATGTCCTATAATTTAAACCTCAAAATTCAAACATTAGGACATCGTGTTCAAAAGTTTAAAAAAAAAATTATGTCCTGAAGTTCGAATTTTATGTCCTGAATTTTAAATGAGAACTTTAGAAATTCAGGATATTTGGTCCTGAATTTCAAATTAGCAGCTCAAAAATTCAGGACACAAAGTTCTGAATTTCCAAATTAAAGAATTACAAGAAAATACACATGACTTCATATCATAACAAAAAATGACCAATATTTTTAAGTTTTACCTCAGCTAACCCACATTATACATATTTTGAAAGCACTAGCGAATTCAAAATTTGTGTTCTTACAACCATTGCTTCTAAAAGCTATGGAGTTAAATCTTTGTTCTTACAACCATTGCTTTCACTCTCTTCTCTTCTCGCATCTTCTACATATGCTTCAAGGGACCGTGTATTTTCTGCTTCTCTCCTTTTGTGCAACCTGCTTGTAATGTAAGAAAATTGAAAAGTAGAAGTCCACCATTTCTTGACATTCAAAGATTTGCTTTTGAAAATGGATTTTTTTGAATTTGTTAGTTGTTTGGATTGGGCGTTGTTCCAATTGATTGAAAATATCAAAAGAAGTTCAAAATTAAATTTGAAGTGATTTGGAGTAGATTTGAGTAAGATTTGAGTTAAATTTAAGAAAAGACGCAAAGAAGAAGACGATGTAAGTTTTTTTATATAATTATGTATAATCTTGTATAATAGTGTATATGAGTATAGAAACATACCTTATACATTTTTATACATCTTTATACAAGCGTCTGTAGACGAACTTTTCCACGATTTTCAATTACAATTCTTGTTCAAAACCAGTCCAAATCTCTATTAAATGACTTCAAATTTTATATACAACCTCCTTACACTATTACTAACAAGTCTAAATAACACCCCCACTAAATTTCTCACAAAATGAAATTCAAAATTTAAACTCACATATTTAAGCTTGTTAAAAATCTAATTTTCACCACTCAAATGAATTTGGTTTGTTGAGTTAATATTTGAGTCACGGTTACTAATTCGAAAATAAATTTAAAAGCTTGAGGAATCTTTTTTAAAGTTTAAATAGTAATTTTGAGAATCTATTGGAGTTGAATGTTGAATCTTAGCCTATTATTTTTGGACTAGTTGATTATAAATTAAAATATGGGCTATAAAATTGAAAAGTAGGAAGCCCAGTTATTATAATATGAAATTTTTCCTTTCCAAATTTAGGATAATCCTGAATTTTGAATAAATTAACTAATTTTTAAATATATTATGAATTATATATATACTTTAAATAGCTGCCTTAAATGTGATTATTGTTGCACTACACCAAAAGGAGGAATGACAAAGATAGGTTATATATATTTATTCTTTTTGACTAAGAAGGCCTAACCCAAAAAAACCCACTTTCCAAAAGTTCTTCTCCTTTTCTCTAATTAAAGGAAAGTGTATTTTCCTAGCTACAATGTGAAAGTTGACATTAGGAGAATGCAGTGTAGTGGCCTTAATTTGTGGGAAAATTATAGATGAAGAAAATGGTGTCTGTTTGTCACAAGGGTTTAGTTGAGATACATTCATTATGTAAAGTGTAAACCATACTCCCTCCGTCCTATTTTAGGTAATTTTGTTTGAATTGGTATGCAATTTAACAAAAAAGAATGAAATTGTGATCTAAAATAAGTTATAGATATTCATGTGCCTATAAATTTATCTCATTAATTAAGGGTAGAAGAAAAAATTAAAGTTAAATTATTTCTAATAAATAAAAATATCATCTTTTTGAAACAAATCATAAAGGGAAATACATCAAATAAATTGTCACAAATGGAATAACTTTTACACCATTAGTGTACTTTAATTTAACTTGTTATAAAAAATTTACTTTGCTGATTTTCTATATAATCTAATCATAATTTAGCACATGGAATTATCTATTAGTGTTGGTAACCTTAACTTGCCAGTGTAATACACTATCAATAAACAGAACTAAAATGCCTTGTCACAATATCCAACAGCCTTCAAAGAATCAAATCAGAAAAAACAAGTGTATAAATAGGAGGGCCACTTGCCTCATTTTCAGCACAAAATAGAGCATAAGACAACTCTCACGTTTCTTCTTAGTTCTCTCACAACTAGAGTGTGAGGGCAAGGTCAAGAAGGAGTTTGTTGTCTTTTCTCTATTATTTGGTTTTCTTTCTCTTGGACAATAGATTAATTCTGAGGGGAGTGCAATGGAGAGAAGGCAGGACTACAAAGAAAATAACATTTCTGAAGAGACTACTCTTGATTGGAGAGGCAAACCTTCAAACTCCTTGAAACATGGAGGAATGAAAGCTGCTGCTTTTGTTCTTGGTATCCATCCATCCCCTTTCTCTCTCTTCTTCTTTTTTTGTGCCCGTGTTCGGTATCCGTATTGGAGCCCGACTATATTCGAATTCGTACCGCGTACGTGGCCTCATTCGAGGGGAAACGCTCTCTGCCAAAGATCTTTCCATACCCAGTGCTCGAACCCGAAACCTTTAGTTAAGGGAAGAGCAGTCTCATCCATCCGTGATTAATTCAAAGATAACTTCAAGTGTAGATATGTGAATTGGGCTGGTTTCTCCATTAGTAGTATTTATTAACTTCTAGCAACTCTCTTTTTGTTTTTGCCTAGTCAAAAGCATTACTCTTTCTGTTTTTCTTTCTCTTGTTTTAGATGAGATGAAAAGAATCCTTCAACTGAAAAATTACTACGTATTATTTTTATAAATATAAAATTTTAATATCATAAATTTTAAAAGTTGAACCGGTCAAATTTAAATTATGAGATCCACCTCTGAGTATCTTGTACCTTATTTTTGTTGGTTTAGAAAATGGCACTTGTTTCGTTTGACCAGCTTATATATTTGGCATTATTTATTATTTATTCATTTGTTTAATGATGCATTTTTTGTATGAGCAGGGGTTCAAGGATTTGAGATAATGGCAATAGCAGCAGTAGGGAATAATCTCATAACATATGTGATAAATGAGATGCACTTTTCATTATCAAAATCTGCAAACGTAGTGACAAACTTTATTGGGACCGTTTTTCTTCTTGCACTGCTTGGAGGTTACCTCTCCGACTCTTATCTTGGTTGCTTCTGGACCATGCTCATCTTTGGCTTTGTCGAACTTTCGGTACGTATATATTCATTCATTATCTTTCTTTTTGTCTCTTTCTACCCTTTCTGTATTTGTCATATATATAAAGAAAAAGACATCAAGCATTTAATGTTGTTTTGTGAAGTTCACATTTTTGGTTAAATTCACACTTTACTTTGACCTCTTGGATATGGACCTTAATTAATCCAATTCTTGATTCAGAACTGTCGAAAACCAGTACTTTTTCTCCCTGTCCTTGTCATGTTATTAAAGAGTCCAATCAAGAATTTATTAGTTTCCTAACAAAATATTCTATGTGATTTTTTCTTATCAATAAGTCTCGGCGAACTGAGTTGCACTTATGCAAAGGTAACAAGCGCACAATAGAATCGTTGAATACATGCAAATTAATCTTGACATCACTATTGAAGAAACAAGAATTGACCTTCATTTATTATGTTTTGGTTACTTTGAGAAATAGTCACCTCTCAATAACAAAAAGTTAAAAAAGAGGAAATAGGATTATCATTGAAAATCAAGATTGTACGCATTATTTATTCTATCAAATTATGTTCTTTAAGTGCTTTCATACAAGTTTAATTTGTTATAAAATTTGTAGGGTTTCATACTACTGTCAGTCCAAGCCCACCTGCCACAACTAAAGCCACCAAATTGCAATATGCTAACTGATGGAGAGCATTGTGTGGAGGCAAAGGGCCTCAAAGCTTTAATATTTTTTACAGCACTGTATTTGGTGGCTTTAGGGAGTGGTTGTGTGAAGCCAAACATGATAGCTCATGGTGCTGACCAATTTAATTACCAAGACAATCCAAAGCAGTCCAAACAACTTTCCAGATATTTCAATGCTGCATATTTTGCCTTCTCCATGGGTGAACTCATTGCTCTTACTGTTCTGGTTTGGGTCCAAACACATTCTGGAATGGACCTTGGCTTTGGAATCTCTGCTGCTGCCATGGCTATGGGATTAATCAGCTTAGTTGGTGGTACACTTTTTTACAGAAACAAACCTCCTCAAGGAAGTATCTTCACTCCTATGGCACAGGTAAATATTTCCTTTTTATTTTTCTATGTTTTTGAGGTCAACTTCTATACCGACAGTGTTCAAGAATTCTTAGAATATCAGGCTGTATAAACTATAAAGTGTAAGTACAGGAAATTAATAACCTGAAAAATAAAACGAATAATTTACACAATAGGTTAAAACATACTCGCTCCATTCCAATTTATGTGAACATTGCACAAAGTTTAAGAAAAAATGAAAAGACTTTTAGAATTTGTGATCCTAAACAAGTCAAAAGGGGATCCAGAGTTTTGTGCTTATAATTGCTTCTCATTAAGGTTAGAGTTGGAAATTTAAGTTAAATTATTGTCAAATTTAGAGTGACGTCGTTCTTTTTGGAACGGAACAAAAAAAAAAGGTTCATATAAACTGGAGCAGATAGGGTAAAAGCTACATATATTGTCACAGTTAGCTAAATTTTTATTTATGTTTTTTATGTCAACTAGCCATGAATAATATAAAAAGTTTATGTTATGTTATGTTATTTTTTCATGTTTATTTTAGATTCCTTGATTGTAGTTCATCTTTGACTTTGCCTCTTTCTTTGGCCTTTATGTTACATTACTAATTACTAGGATGTCTAATTATGAACTAGAATAGTGTTGGGTACCACTTTAATACTTTGTTTATGCTATTTTAATTTTGAATCTTTGAGACTTTTATTGATTTGATTCTGTTGATTATGGATCAAATAGTGTTCTCTTTCGCTGACACCAATAAAAAAAAAATCCCTCCATTGGATAAATTAAATAATTTGAATAATGAAAGTGAGTGTCGTCTTCTATTCATGTTCCACGAAAGAGTCATTAAGGTGCCCATATTATATATTTGTCGGAGGATTTGCCTCCTTCCATTATCCTACACTAGTCTCCCCCCCCCCCCACCCCCAACACACACACCAATTAAGAAATCACCAGGGGAATATATATATTTTGAGAACGGAAACTTTGGCGTACCTAGTAAAGTTGCTGCCATGTGACCAGAAAGTAACGGGTGGAAACAATCTCTTGCACAAATGCAGAATAAGACTTCGTACAATAAACTCTTGTAGTCTGGCCCTTTCCCGGACCCCGGGCATAGCGAGAGCTTTGGCGTAACTAGTAAAGTTGCTGTCAAGTGACCATGAAGTCACGGGTTTGAGCTGTGAAAACAACCTCTTGCAGAAATGCAGGGTAAGGCTGCATACAATAGATCCTTATAGTCTGGCCCTTTCCCGAACACCGCACATAACGGGAGGCAAGCAGCCTTTTTTTTATTTTTTATTTTTTATTTGAGAACTACTGTTTAGAATTTTATATTTAATACAGGTATTTATGGCTGCTTTTTCAAAGAGAAAAGAAGTCTGTCCATCGGATGCACGAGTACTTCACGGGAGCCACTCAATCAAGGGTCCTAACAGCAATGCCACCATATCTGATGATACGGGCATCCTTCATCACACCAATCAATTCAGGTACATGTACAAATTATTAATATCTACATAGTCTCTATACCAATTATTTACAAAAATATATTGTATTATTTATGAAATAGTAAACAATACTAATATTTTATGAGGACATTATTAGCAGTGATAAGTTGATAGTAGGGTTTAAATATCCGTCACGCTAACCATACGTTTTGTTAATACATATTTATTGTTTCAAGGCCATAATGATACTTTGTCATTAATTAAAAGCTTATAGTAGCAATTATGATTTTCTTCCTTTAGCACCTTATATGATACTCCAACTGGTCTTGTTTATTTGTCATACTAGTTTTGTCACAGTCTTTAAGAAAGTATATATTAATAATAAGAGCTATTGACTAATTTATCCTTCTTTATTTAATTTGTTGGTCTTTTTACCACATTAATCTCTTTCCAATAAATGCTCACTCTATCAATGCTTAGGATAAAATTGAAAAATGTAATTACTTCATTAATTTTTTATTTATCAAAGGATAAGTATTTTGAAATAATTATTTTTGATAAACATGAAAAGTAAATATGACTTACGGTAGTACTATATCCTACCTAGATCACTAATGTAGAGCAACCTGTTCAGGCTCTTGGACAAAGCTTGTATCGAAGTGCAAGATGGAAATGGCACAAAGGAGAGTCCATGGAAACTTTGCACAGTAACCCAAGTGGAACAAGTCAAGATCCTTATTTCAGTTATTCCTATCTTTGCTTGTACTATAATTTTCAACACCATCTTAGCCCAACTTCAAACTTTTTCAGTCCAACAAGGAAGTTCTATGAACACTAAGCTGACCAAAAGCTTCCACATCCCTCCAGCTTCCCTTCAAGCAATTCCCTACATAATGCTAATCTTCTTAGTCCCTCTCTATGACACATTCTTTGTCCCTTTTGCCCGAAAAATCACCGGTCATGACTCCGGTGTGACACCGTTGCAACGTATAGGTCTTGGCCTAATCGTTGCAACTTTCTCCATGGTATCAGCAGCTCTGATGGAATATAAAAGGAGGAACGCTGCAGTGAACTCGAACGAGACACTATCTATATTTTGGATCACCCCTCAGTTCTTGATTTTCGGGGTATCCGAAATGTTCACTGCAGTTGGCCTCATTGAGTTCTTCTACAAACAGTCCGTGAAAGGGATGCAATCATTTTTAACAGCCATTACTTATTGCTCATACTCATTTGGTTTTTACTTAAGCTCGGTACTTGTTTCACTTGTGAATAAGATCACTTCAAATTCCTCTCATGGTGGCTGGCTCAGTGACAACAATCTCAACAAAGACAGGCTTGATCTTTTCTACTGGTTACTAGCAGTGCTGAGCTTCCTCAACTTCTTCAACTATCTGTTCTGGGCTAGATGGTATTCGCGAAATCGATCATCGTCATCATCAACCACAATACAGCATGATTTTATTTCAAAGGTTGCTGAAGATGATAGTATAGCTTAAAAGTTACAGTATGTAATTCTAAGGGAATACTGTAGTTTCTCCAAATTCCATAAGTTCTTGGATTAATAAGGATAGAGAAATTAAATATAAAAGAATGTTCATGGCTTTGACCTGACTCTATATTTAGGCCACTGCTATCTGTGAAAGTATATAGCAAATACCACTAGTAATAGATAATACTCTCTCCGTTTTAATTTATATGATACACTTTCCTTACTAGTTAATTCTTTAAAAATTAATATATTTTATGAACGCTAATGTGTTAAACACAAAACCAGAAAACTGTTAGAAGAATAAAAGAAACTAGAAAAACAGTAGATATTAAAAAGATATTCCGAGTCCACAATTTGCTTGTGCGTCCTTAAGGAATTTTAACCCTCTCACATGTTGCCAAGGTAATGGATTAAATCCTCACTGGATAAAACGGAATAAACGCGGCCAAAGTGAACCTGTAGAAGGGTCCTGCCGCGGTTCTACCGCGGTTACACTAGGACCGCGACCAGACAATATTTCTGAATCTTCAGCAGTGATCTGACATTTAATAATTAATTAAATAAATTTTGTCCAAAAAATAATCTTATCGATCATTTGACAAATCCAAATCCAAATCCAAAGCCGAAGCCAAAGCCGAGCCGAGCGAGCGAGCGACGACGGCGCGATGGTTCATTCTCTTCAACTCCTTTTAAGAGCTTTAAGAAGTGATT